>BJBW01001661.1:13621-40550 GCA_004320125.1 Scolopax mira | reverse complement strand
TTGAGGGACACCACTTGTCACTGCTCTCCGTCTGGACTTTGAGCCATTGAGTACTACCCTCTGGATGGACCATCCAGCCAATAAGCCCACCCTATTCCTCATCACCTGCTCAGTTGTATTGATAAGTTAACCACCTGGATCCAAACTCTACAGCCTAGTGTGAAAGAACATGCAAAACTCCAAATCCAGACTCCAATTTGTTTGCAAATCACAGAATCACAGAATCTCATGGGGTTGGAAGGGACCTCTGGAGATCATCTAGTCCAACCCACCTGACAAAGCAGGTCCATTCAGAGCAGCTTGCACAGGAACTTGTCCAGGCGGGTTTGGAATGTCTCCAGAGAAGGAGACTCCACCACCTCTCTGGGCAGCCTCTTCCAGGGCTCTGCCACCCTCAAAGTAAAGAAGTTCCTCCTCATGTTTAGGTGTTATTTAGTAAAATGCCTAACTAAACCCTTGTATTCAAACAACCCTTCCTCACGGACGTTCAAAATCTGGGTCCAACCTGAAACTGAGGGCTGTGGTGCTTCCAGAAGTTGCTCAAGGAAGTTTCCTCCAGAGAGTGACCCTATTAGGTGCCAGAAGATGCTGGGATCTGCATCTGTTTGGTGTGAACCCCTGCTTGGCAGGATGAATTAGGCCCTTAATGGCTACAGAAAGGCTTTGGAGAGAAAAGTTTGTATTTACATAGTACAGTACATCCCAAAGGACCTTAAATCACACTCCAAAACTTTACATAAACAACAGAACTGAAATGAAGCTGCGTCAGGAATGGAGGGTGGCAGCCAGCTGGCATACGTTAGCAGGACAAAAATAAGAGAAGTGACTATTTTTGGCCAAGGACACCAGGGTAAACCCCTCTATTGCAAAAGTGCCTTCAAATCTTCAAAGCACAGTTTTACTCAAAATAGTGATTGTGGATAAATAGATCTTTTGTAGTCAATCGATTTGGTCCCAGGCACATCCAGGGAATTCACTCACTACAATAAGGTTTTGATACATTTTGTGCCTGCTAAGGCTGCAAAACTACCCTAGATAGCCCATTTCTACTCCAGCTGCAGCCCAGTTCACAGACTCCTATGCCTTTCTTGCGCAGCCCTCGCCGCTGAGGGTGGGAGACCCAGAAAAAGCTGCTCTGGCTTTCCCAGCTGATCTTACCCTGAACTAGCAAGTCTGGAAATGCACATTTTCGATTGTCAGCTGGGTGAATCTGTGGGTTGATCAGAAAGACAAATTTCCACCATGTCCACTGAGGAAACTTTTCGGAATACAACTGGCCTTGAAATATCAGTGTGGGCCAGGACATTTGAAGGTCTTGGCTGAAAACCCCTCAACAAGATGTGCAGTGTCTATGGCGTCTCTTTCCTTCACACTATGGAAAGGCATGGGTCCTCACAGAAATGTCACTGACAAAGTGTACAGGATTTTACAGATACAGGCCATTTTACACACCCCAGCCATTTGATTTATTAACATCCTTGTGGTCTTTGAGAGCAGAGCACCCCTTTGGCAGCACACTGCACACTGGAAAGACAAAGAGGGGGAAGAAGCCAGCTGGAAGCCACATGTCTTTCAAGGAGCCTTCCAAGCTGGGACACAACCCTGCTGGACCTCAGTTTGATGTAATCTGGGGTTGCAGCCATCCTCCCTGTCTCTCACCTCTGGCACCAGTGCTGGCAACCGTGCAACCACACAGTGTAAGGGAGCTGGTTTGTCTGAAAACTCATCATTTTTTTCCTCGTGGTGTTAGCTTTCATCCAGCTCAGCTCCCTGCACTGGCTCCCTGTGAGCCCTGAGTGTGCAAGGCCAGTTCAGCCATGGCTGGAAAGGAGGGTCATCCCGATGGCAGCTTAATTTTGGATTGGTTTATGCCACTGTGGAACGACCCCACATTACGATCTCCCTCCCTACAAACATGGGATGCAAGAGAGAGCCTGCTTGCCTCAGAACCAGCTCCCCATCCTCTCTCCTACCTCCCTCTCCCACCACCCCATCGCCATGCTCAATCCTCATACAGCCCATTTGCCTGCCTGACAGCCCACCCTCGCCAGTGCAAAACCATGTAAAACTCATAGAATCCTAGAATTGTCAGAGTTGGAAGGGACCTTCTAGAGATCATCCAGTCCAACTCCCCTGCCAAAGCAGGGTTGCCCAGAGCACATCACTCACGACTGCATCAAGGCAGGTCTTGAAGATCTCCAGACAAGGGGACTCCATGACCTCCCTGGGTTGTGTAACTCGTAACTCAGACGAGTATTACCTATCCCTAACAATTTTGAAGTGGCATTTCTCTGTCAGGACAACCGTGTGAAGTCTGAGCAGGACATGCACTGCACAGTGCTATTACTAAAGCTTCCAAATTCCCCCAGTCTTTGAATTCATCTCAAAGAAGTGTTGAAGACCCCGTGGGCTCAGAGCAGGGGTGCAAGGGAGGGCAGGTGCCCGAAGTGTAGAGCTCCTGGCATCCCAATTTTATGGCTATCTCCTAGCAGCTGATTAGAATGTCAGCCCAAGCCTGCCTGGACACGTTCCTGTGCAACCTGCTCTAGGTGGACCTGCTTTGGCAGGGGGGTTGGACTAGATGATCTCTGGAGGTCCCTTCCAACCCCGTATGATTCTATGATTCTATTCTATGATTCTATGATCTAACAGAAATACGTATCTTGGTTGGTTTCCTCCAAGCTTTGTAGAAACCTGCTTTGCTTGTCCTCTCATGGTTTGTTTGTCCCACAGCACAGTCTGTACTGCAGCCAGCATGTCCCCTACAGCAGAGGCACCTGCCCCTTCCTCATTACTGCTGTGGATCCCTCTCAGGAATCCAAAATCACATGAGGGGAAAGCTGGCAAGAGTTCACCATTTCATGAGTCTCCAAAAAGTGGGGTCAGGCTCCCACTTTTTCTTTACTCAGGTGGCCCTTGAGAGCAGGGCACTGCGTTCTTTCCCTTAACTCAGATGCTGTGGCAAAGGGACAAAGTCTGCCCATGAATTCTCCGACCCTACAAAATCTGTGCCTGAAGCATCCTGACAGGACCTGAGAGAGAAGAAAGGGAAAAACCAAGAAGGAAATGCTTGGTGATATCATTTCATCTTTGAGAACTGCGGAAATGTACAGGACAGGAGCACGATGCTCTGGGAGGAGCAGAGGCTGGGGAATGCAAGGCAGCTCTCTTCCTCATCAAAGAACAGGTGCAAAAATGGTTCAGGGAGGTGGATCCACCTTTGATGTTGTGAGCAGATTACAAAGCCGTGCCACACCAGTTCCCAAGATTCCTAGATAGGGAAAGCTGGTCACACACGCTGGAAGACGCTTCACAATGTGCCAAGGGCTCCCGACATCTCAACCTGCCCTTTAATTTAGCCCCCTTGCCTTCTCTGTTTGCATAGCATTAAAGCATTGCACTTTCTGAGGGAGGGAGGGGGGGGGTGTGTGGGGAAAAGAAATGCTTGTCTAATATTTGTCTTCATTTTACTGCTGACTTTTTTCTTTCTTTTTTTTTTTAATGCACCTGCATTATCCAACATAATACGGTCCAATATAGAAAATCGATGACAACCCAGAAAAGGGCTACAAAGCTTGTGGCAGGGAGGGAAGCCCCACAGGCCAGTGCTTCGTCATGGCAACTGGTTAACACACAGGTTCCCCAGTTTTACACATTGATGAGCGTAGTCGGGCACTCAGGAGAACACACGAAACCTCCTGCTCTTCTCCACCCTCTGCCTCCCAAAACCCAGGGCGATGTGCTGTGCTGCTGGGGATGTTTCCCCCCCCTCCCCGAGCTGACTGGCATCCACGGCGGCATGAAAAATGAATAGAGGAGTACAGAGTGCATTAATGAACGCTGACATATCTCTCCCACGGTTAATTGACATCCATCGCTCTCTTCAAAATTAACGAAGGCTTGCCGAGCACGCAGAACGCGCACCTCGTAGCAAAGGAAACGTCCCACACAGCTCAGCAGGTCGACTTGCTGTATTGGTGATGCTCTGTACCCCAAACCATGACAAATGCTCCTAGTTTTATGTCAGGCCTGTATCCGAGGCGTTGAAATGAGGGACCCTCACAGATGACACTGACAACACTCCAGGACTTGGGGACTTCCACATACTGTCCTGATGACGCCTTTCTGGATGGTGATGGCTGGCTTCTTTTGAGTGGGCAGCCTGAGGCGGTGAACCACATGTGGAAAAGTGCCTCCTCTCACCTTGAAGCAGGTCCCGTGGGCCAGTGGTGGCCCTCAGCATACTCCTCCCCCACCAAGGACATGGTGAGGAGGGAAAACATTTGAAAGGCAGTTCTTCCAGCAGAACACCTTGCTCAGCCATATTGAGCTCCTTCTGCTCCTCCTCTGCATCCTAGTTCTTCTGGCACTGCTGCCAGCGAGGAAGAGGAAGCCAGAAAAACGGCAGGCAAAATTGCGTGGGAGAGTTGTGCCTGCTTGGAAAACTTGCATCTGTCCACCACCGACACGCCAAATATCCCCACGCTGATTGCCACCTACGCCCAGTTACCAGCCCAGTTACCTCGGGGAGAGCTGGTTTGTCCACAGTGATTTGTTGGGAACTTGAACAATGATACCACCCAAAAGGTGAATCACAGGGGTTTCATGGGGTGAACATCGGGGTGGAAATAGGTGACTTCTGGCTACGCTCTGTCACCTGCCACACTGGGTGGCCCAGAAGCCATCCTGTAGCCCAGCAGCTCCATCAGGTGCTGTGGGGTCCCAGTTCACCATATGGGCTGAAATCCCCTCCCTCCCTCCCTTTCTCCAAGTGGAAACGGCAACTCAGGAAGTAAAAGTTGTGTCTTCACTTGGAGACTGCTCCTTCATACTATTATATATGAAGCAACTACATTGCAACACCACACCTCAAAGTAAACTCCTTTGTGTAGCCAGCTCTGAAAAGAGAAAAGAGCTTCTCCCAATATCTCGGCTGAGATTTGGACCAGCACTTCTGAGGGAGCTACCAACTCTTTTCATTTAGGCCATGAAGCTGCCTCCTTGAAAAATGTACCAAGCCCCACTTTGATTTTCAGTTCCTAGTCTCTGACTAGAGAGGGGCTGAATCAAAGTAACTTAAATCGTGTCTTTGATTCGTGTTTCCAGAGCTGCCTTAAGACATAGTTTCATGGGTTTCCTGCTATTTGTTATCATCTCCTTGCTGGAGGGTCATACCTCCCTGGCAGAGCTGGTGGACCTGGATGTGGGCTTTGGTGTTCACAGCTGCCCGAGACAGTACTGAAACACAAGCACAAATTACAAGGAGTAATGGTGAGAGCTGATGAGTTACTATGTGCCTTGAAATGCTCTCATTCTGTTCTCCAGGATAACACGCTCAGTATTCTGCTTTAGCAGTGTTTACATATACCCCTCTCCAGTTGTTTACATCATACTTGGTAATTACCTTCACAGAGCTGTTTGGTTGTTTCTGGGGATGATGTAATCTTTGCTTGTACTGCTTTGCCCAGACAGTTTGCTGTACTGAAGGGCTTTGGAATACTTCCTCTGGTGATTTTATTTCACTAGCTCTTTAGAAAAAGCTATAGCTATTTTCTCATCTAGCAGTGCCCAGAACTTTTGTCTCAGGGAAGAATACGGGGACAGCCAACTTCCTGCCATTAAAGAAGCCTCTCTTGTGGTTGAGACAGATTAATTCAATTTACACTTGCTGCAAAATAGGTTGGATCTTCAGCTGTGCTAATGCACTAAGTCTGAAAAAGAGAAGGGATGAAAGTTTAAAGGGGATTGGGGGCTTCCCTTGTAGCCCATGTGTAATCTTGCATCAGTTTAACTGAAGGTGCCATGTTGTTGTCCCAAAACAGTCTGGGATGGATAAACTGGTGTGTCACACTCCTCTGGGGTGGGTGTGTGGGTGCAAATGGGATCATATAGAGCCTGTTGTGCGTGATTCAGGCGGTGGAAGGGGACTTAGACAGGGATAGGACAGGTTCAGTTCGAATCCGATGCCTGGCCAGGGGATGGGAGGAAGATGCAAGAATTTAACTATGGCCTGTTTCTGCTGGAGAGGTTCTTGTTTGCAGGCACTGTCATGAAGTGAGCGGGTCACTGGAAAGGGTTTGAGGTGACTTTTTCCCAGTTCTGGCATTTGCTTGCTAGGTGACCTTCAGCAAATCAACCACCTACTCAATGCTATTAGTGTCTATGCAATGGGTATAAAACTGTCTACCTCCAAAACCACTTTGAGGTCCACCAACAGAATATGATATCTAAGGCCTCTCTTTGCTCCTTCTGGCTGAATCTTCTGTTCTTTCTTATCAGCGGATAATAAATCACAGGATGAGACAGAGAACGTCCCCTTCTCCTCCAGCTATCCCACAGCCATGTGGCTTGGGCATGCTGCTGGGGTGTGGGAGAGGAGGGTTTGAAATCCCCGGGGCTGTGGAAGCAGCTTTGCTGACTGACAAAGGCTGACAATCCTCGCTGCTACATTCGAGGAGTCCCCACCCCAGGTGTTTACCCAGCACTCGTGCTAATCATCATCATCATCACCCCACAGTGAGCTGGCAGAACCGAACCTCCCCATGGCCCAGCTCCTACAGGCTAAAAGTCCAGCATCGCCCCAAACTGGAGCTGATGGAGGCAGGTGCATGGGAGATTGCCCAGTTTTTTACACAAAAGCAGCCGAGATGAGCACTCATGGTGAGGGCCACCAGCTCCGCTGGGAGGGACAGACCTCTGGCAGAGGGATGGGATCAGAGAGCCAGGAACCTGTGAAACCACACCTTGAACTGGCTTGGGGAACACAAATCAAAGCCATGCTATAAGTGAAGTTGGTGCAGATTCTGTGTTCAGATGAGCCCTCTGATCACTGAGTTGCCAAAGGCCTCAAGGGACCATACGTTAGGTAGAGGTTACCCAAGGGCAGGTTGCTCCAGCCTCTTCTTGCCCTCAGGAAGAGGGAGAGACCGCGTGGGGATGGCAGGGATGTCTCTGGCTCCCTTGTATGGGGAGCACCTTTGGACGAACCTTTGGAGGCAGCTTTCTGACCCTTTTCTTACATCAAAATGGCACAGAGGAGCTCCATGGGGACCAAAAGCTCACCTGGGCTTTTTTTAACTTTTAGAAAGATTAACACAGATTTACATTTGAGAAATCAGGCTCATTCCAGTCTAAAGTGCAGGACAATTCCCCCCCTCCCCGGATCCCAGGAGGGTAACATCATAACCCATTATTAGCTGTGCCAGTTACAGTTATTTCCTTCCCACATTTCCTTTCAGGTGTCAGACTAGAACGTGATTGCTTTTCTTCCTGAGAGCCACTATTTTTAAAAGTGAAGAATGGAATGTTATTAATACAGTAGGTGTTGTACTGTGCAGCCCATTCTTTAATGGGGTGTTTATAGCGCCGATGCTCTTACCCAGTCCATTTGTAATCAGAAGTAATAGTACCACTTCACCACTTGCTCTCCTGGAGGATGCCTCAATAAATCCCGATGAGGTATAGCTTGGCTGCAGCTGGCGGGCGACGTAGAAGCTTTCTGCATTTTTACTTCTTTAATGTTTATAGCTCTTTTACATGAGATGAATATTGCCAGTCCCAAGGATCCAGCCGTCATGAATCAAGCCTCCAAAAAATAAAGAGGTTTTACAAAACGCGTACTTTTGAAGCAAGTTTTATGGGCCTCCAAATGGTTCAGCCTTTGTGTCACGCTGACAGGCTCCCCTCGTCTTCCTGCCATGAGCTTGCTTTAAGAAAGGAGAAAGCAGGCTGAGGCTCACGTAGGATCATCTGGTTCCAACAGCTGGCCCCTACCAACATCACTTGACACAACAAAACTGGAGATAATGTCGTAAGAGCAGTTGGCACAGTCAAACAGATCCTCATCTGTTGTGGGCCAACGTCAGCTCAGTGTCCTGCAGGGCTCATACCCCCCTGGGTATGGATTTCTGTGGGAACACAAGCTTTCACCTCCAGCTCCTTGCCACCTTGAACTCCACAGGGGGAAGGAGGAAGGAAGGGTACACTTTTGAGGCATTAGGAACAGAAGCCACCAGCCAGCACATCATGGGCTGAGCAGGGCAGAGCACACACGTTTGCCACCCTTGTTCCTGTTGGCAAGGGGGGTTGAGCAGCACAGGCTCCCCAGCCACCAGCTCATTGCTGTTGCCTGCTCCAGGGGTGCAAATGTCTGGGAGGTTCCAGCATGAGGTGTGTAAGGGAATTGATCCAGGTTAAAAATAGCCATGGTCCTCTCTCTCCCCTTCTCCTCACAGTTTTAAAGCATTAGTTTAAACCCCGGATGGGTTCCCTGCTCCTCGGTGGTTGGTGCTGCAGCAGTAGCCACAAGATGGCTGAAGGTGTGTAGGGTGGTGGCCAAGAGTTGTGAGTGAGACACCACTGAGTATTAAAGAGTTTTCTTAGGACTGCTCGCTACAGGAAAGATTCTGGAGTGAGTCCAGAGAAGGCAATGAAGATGATGAAGGATCACAAGTCTTATGAGGAGAGACTGAGGGAACTGGTGGTGTTCAGCCTGGAGAAAAGGAGGCTGAGGGACAACTACCTGAAAGGAGGTTGTAACAAGCTTGGGGATGGTCTCTTCTCCCAAGTAGCAAGTGATAGGACAAGAAGAAATAGCCTCAAGTTGTGCCAGGGGAGGCTTAGATTGGATATTAGGAAAAATTTCTTCATGGAAAGGGTCGTCAAACACTGGAAGAGGCTGCCCAGGGAAGTGGTGGAATCGCCATCCCTGGAGGTATTTCAAAGACAGGTAGATGACACGGTTTAGTGGTGGTTTTGGCAGAGTTAGGCTGATGGTTGGACTCGATGATTGTAAAAGTCCCTTCCAACCCAAACAATTCTATGGTTCTATGTGCATGGGAAAGGGAAAGAAAGGAGAAAAAAAATCAGAGAAGGGATGATGTGTCGTCTCTAGTGGAAGTAAGGAAGAAACTAAGAGTCAGGAGCAGCGTTCGTTGGAAAGGCAGGCTGGGCTTTCTTGCAGTGCTCAGGGAGACATGACTTTGAAAAGCTTTTTTGTAAATGAGGAAGACTGCACCAAGTAAGGCCTGACTCTGGCATCAGCTCCTCTTAAAACCTAAATATCACTTCAAATTTAGTTTGGGACTTCACTGAAATGAGGGACAACTGCAAATGGATTTGACTCTGTATTTTGCACATCTCCTAGCACATGGGTGCAGGACTGCTCGCATCAAGACTGGTGGCTTTAGGAGCAACTACTCTAAGAGCAGACGTGACAAAAGGGTGCTGAGAGGGCAGCAGCGTGGGAGGGGGTGGCAGCATCCTGTTCTGTCCTTGCTCGGGTAGCTTCCCTGCCTTGGTCCCAGTGGTCACCAGTTCCTTTCTGATGCCTCTAGAGCTCCAGAGGCCAACATTTACGCATGTTTAAAACTTTTCCTAAACTACCAATGACAGTTGTCCCTGCTTTATGCTTTATGCAACTCCTAACTCTGCATCCTGGCGTCTCCCCACGCTAGCACCCACCACTGATATGTTTTTCCATTCCTATTTCACTCACCTTCTTTCTTTCTGTTCCTTCTTTATCCTCATCTCCCTTTGTTTTCTTACTCCCTTTCTGACGAGCCCTCTTCCCCCTCGCTATCATTTCTGTTCTCATGAACCTTTCCTGACTCAAAAACTGAATTTCTAAACAAAACCCAACCAAGCAGGAAAGCTAAGATTAACAGTTCTGCTATGAGTGCATTTTCCTGGGTGTGATCTATAAGCATCTGCGAGGGTTCTCATCATTACCTTGGTATATGTTTGTAAGACAGAGTATTACTTTCCCCAGGCTCCATCTTCTTTATCTTTTAAAAGTGTCCTCTAGTGACAGAGACTGCATTTCCCTATCAGGATGTATAATTTCTAGCATGTCTGATCACTCCTGCAATATAAATGCTGTGTGATCATCAAAATAATCCATAAAGTGCTCATTGCCTGCAATCTTAGGATGTCTGGAGTTGTGCACTTCATAAGCATCTCTCTCTAATGATCACCCCCTTACCTAGCACTAAGGAACTTGGAGCATCCTTCAGAGGTGACAAGGTGTTCTTATCCTCATACCACACATGAGCAACAGTGACGTGCCAGAGGACAGGTAACATGTCCCCACGGACAGGGTGAGGCGACAACCCATGTCTGCTTTGTGCTTGTTTGGCCTTTGAACGTTTGGCCTCATTCTCCTTCCCACATGGTGCTGGGAAGCAGGACGTGACTTCAGAGAGGAGTGGAACCAGAGCCTCCACGGGCCAAATGATTTTATGAGTCCCCTGATTGCATTTGGTGGATTGGAAAGGGGAAAATGAGAAGGGAGTAATACGAAGTCCACCTCTGTTTGCTGACATCCTTTATTTCTTCTGTAAATAATGCTCTCCGCTTCCCAAGGGGCGATCTGGAGGGAATCACTATCTCCTTACGGATTCATGTGAGAAAGGAAGAAGCTGGTCCCCAACATTTATTGCTGCACCTCAGCTACGAAACTTTGGTTGAAACACTGCACGAACCCACATTTCTCTGGGTTATTTTCGCTCAATTAAGTAATTAATACTTCAAGAAAAAAAAAGAGAAATCCTCTGGGAGTTCATTTCACCCAGGACGGGGAGTGCCGGAGCGGTGGCAGAGGTAAGGCTGAGGTGCTGTTGGACGCAGGTTTGTTCCTGTTCTTATTTTAGCTGAACCAGTTCACCCTCCCCAGCAAAGAGGTGATAAGGCAGGGTGTTTATGGCGGGTATCCCGCGCGGCACAGCTGTACCACGGATTAGGTAACGTCACTGACTCACCCCACAGTTATTGGGCCACCGTGTCTCTTCCCCTGCCAGGGCAACAGTCTTCACCCTGTACACACCGACGGGCTTTGCAAGCACTAATTAGGCTTTTCTGTGAGGTCAGGTGTAATGATAAGCGTTTCTCAGATGCAGGGACTGAGGAACAAGTCTTCCTCCCTGAGACATCAAGTTGTTTCCTCTGATTTTTTTTTCCTAAGAGTGCTGAAAACTCCTTTCCAAGAGCCAAAACCCTCACGGGTTTGAGCAGGAATTATCATTCCGTGTCGCCATGCCTAAGGAGTTCCTGGCCAAAACTTCGATACTTACACTGGATATTGGGCACTTGGATTCATTAAACAAGCCAAAAATAAGAGAAATTTTAGCAATCCTGCCGTAAGCACGAGCTACATGCCTAAAGGGCCCCTTGTGTTAATCCCCAGGTGTGGGACCTCCTTCGATGGTTTTGGAGAGTCATTCTCCATTCTGGTTGAAGGCAAGTGGGGTTTTAGCGGATCATAGAATCACAGAACCATATGGGGTTGGAAGGAAGCTCTGGAGATCATCTAGTCCAACCCTCCACCGGAGCAGAATCTAGTGGATCTACTGACCTACCCAGATGGCCAAGTCCATGATGGGAGCATGGGACTTTCTCTGCACAACTGCATGGAGTACGTAGCCAAGCATGGAGAAGAGGAGGGATGGATACTCGCTTTCAGGGGGCATATCCCAGGCGTCCGGTGCTTTTTTCCCAGCCTGTGTTCTCAGCTGAGCCAGATGCACAGGAGCCCCTCTCAGCCACAGATATTATTTTTTTTCCCTTTGGTTCAGACTGAAAGGATGTACTTTCATATTATTTTACATCATCCCTAGTCACAGCAGAGACCGACAAGTGCTCTTGTAGAATATCAATAGTCACATAAAGCGGATGAATAAGCCAGGAAATGGGAACATCTCCATGGGTTGTTGCCCAAATGGCCTTTCAATACCTGCTCCACATGCCCTCAGGTGGGAGCTTTACAAACAAGATCAAAACTCAGGTGAGTTTTTTACTCTAAACGCAATTCCATTGAAATACTGGGAAAAAAATACTCACTGATTTCACTCTCACTGAGATCTGGGGTTGCAACAGGGGAATTAATTATTGCTCATGGAAGCCAATGGAAAGAACTGTAATAACTTGATCCCCGTGGTTTGGCTTCTGGTGTCAGTATGGCTTCAGGCTGATGAAAGCAGTTGCTATTTACCCTGTCCCCAGCAGTTGATCCTTCCTACCTCTCTGCAGCCTCCTGAGTCCCACCAGCCCAACCCTTTGTGTGACCATGCAGTGAACCACCTTAGGAAACAACTCAGGAAAGCCATGTATGTTCCTTGGTGCAGTTCACCACCCAGCTGCACAGACAGAGGGGTGGCATGGGGTCCAGGAGGAGCATGGAGCAGCAGCTGCTCAATGCTGCTACCAAGACGTCCACCTCAGAAGATGCTCCCAGGCTGGTCATGCAAAGGGGCTGAGCTACATCAATGGTCTTTGCTCCAGCCACTTTGGTTGCACCAGCTCTAGCATTTGGAGGCTTCAGTGGGGTGACTGAGCTCACTAACCTGGCAGAAAACTAGTCTGGCTAAAAAAAAAAGAGACTAGTTTTCTACCAGGCTATTAGATAGCTTAGCTGTCTTGTAGGATCTCAACCTCAGTGATCAGATCCTTGGCCTGTGTTACTTACACAAGGCCGTATCTCTGGCTCTCCCCATGCTCGATGGAGGCGATCCATGTTTACAATGGAAATACCAGAGAACAGAAGTCAAGAGCGTGGTGACTAATTATATTCCTTCAGCATTACTATATTGGTATTTTGTTTATTGAACTCTTCCATTCCAGTTCAAGATTCAACACACAGGCCTGTTCCCTGGCTGTTTCCAGGACTGCTGCCTTCTTGGAGGACGTTTGCTGAGGAGCCTTTGTACGTCCTCCCCTTGTTAATCCAAAGCTTTTATTGAGTTGAACGTACCCATCCCCGTGCGACCCTCCCAGCAGTTTCACTTTTATATCATTCAAAAGCAGCACAGCCAGGGGTGGGTTGGTTTTTTTTTTTTTTTTCCCCCAGTTTCTCCCTTGTGACTTCGAACGCCGAGTTTGAGCCTGAAAAAATATTTACGGCTGTGTTATATACACTAATGAAAAACAGTGTTTAAAATGAAAGTGCTGGCACGACTTTACGGAGAACAGCAGTGGAAATAGCCATATGGCAATAAACAGGCTACCTGATATGGTTTATCGTTTAACTCCTTGCTTGCTTGCTTGCTTTTAGAAGCTGAGGCTTATGTTTTCAAATGCCTGAGTCCTCTGAGACCCGGGCATGCGTGGGGCTACTAACCCCAACCTGAATCTGGGTCCCCTGGGAATATGTAGCCTCGGAGCAGCTCCTTCTGAAGCAGGGTCTGCCTGTGTTTCCATACGCTTCACAGCACAGAACACACCGTAAACAAAGCCTGGGTTTCTAAGGTAAACGGCAAGCAATTTTGATTTTAAAAAAAAAGGGCCTGAAAACGCCCGGACATTTGCAGCTCTCCATCAGGAAAATAAAAGAGAACAAGAGATTTTATATTACTGCAGTGCTGCCTTTCTCATGTGTAGCCGGGATAGTTTCCTAGCCTGTGATTTTAATGGCACGAGGAGATATTTATAACATGCTAGGAAAACTGTTTCCTTTTTAAAGCCCATCACAGTAGCGTAACAGCCAGCCTCAAAATCTGCCTTTTTCCCACATCCCGAAATGGCTCGCTGGAAATGATTTTTATACGCCGACTGTCGGCTTGCAGATTAAAGCCATTTCTGGGGGAAAAAAAGTGGTAAAACCCTGGAGCTGTGCACACGTGGCTGCACAACCAGATGAGGCCACACAGAGCAGTAAAAATGCCCCTGCCTGGTGGACCAGGAGCTCCTGCAGCCGGTACCGGAGCAAGGGGTGGGAACACGGCGAGGGCAGATAAGCCTTTACGGTAAATCAGCTAGAAGGCAGTTTGGCTCCCGGCCCAAGTAATAACTAACCGGTTTTATGTTAATTATTTGCCATCTTTTTACACATAGCAAGAGTTACAAGGCAGTGCCAAGCATGAGGGACTGCAGCGCGCGTTTGGCTTTCATAAAGTCTCTACTTTTTTTTTTTTGACGTGCTGCATCACTTTCTAATTGACACTTGTGAGTGATTCTGGTTTTTTCCCTTTTGCTCTGGCTTCTTTCTTGCAGCCTCTCACGAAGCAGCATTTTAGAATGTGTTTGTAAGGATAAACAGAGGTGCTCATATGTTTAGATATTCCATCCCATTGTTCCCGTGCACATTGTATGGTTATTCACCCTTACACACCAACTGCAAAACACTCATTCTCTCCTTAGAATTCTCTCCTGCCCCAATAAATCCACTCCAATTAGAATATATTTCCATATCTGGAATGTAACCACCGGGAAGATGGGCAGCAAAACCACAGAGCCAGTCTCCATCCTCCTCCATCCGTCCTGACCACAAATCCCCAGTCCCAAAATCACAATGCAGACCCCCACCGGGGAAGCCAACCCAGCTCTTTGTGGGAGTGATTGAGAAACTGGTCCAGCTTTGAAAAGTCAGCACATTTTTTCCCCCTCCGGGTTACTTTTTCAAGCTGACATACCAAAGGGGCAGCCTGCAGCAGCACTGGCAGGGGCAGAGACAAATGTCAGAGAAAAGAATACCTGTAATTAGTAGTGCTTGAATGCTTCCCTTGGTGGAGCCATGGTCTGAGACCTGCTTCCATCAAAAGATCCCACAAAAGATCCCACTCCCTAGACAATTCCACCAAGGGACTCCCGGGCCCCTTCAAAATCTCAGACTAAGAAGTCCTTTATGGAGACTTACATGTGTCAGCTTTTCTGAAGAGCTTTTGGAAGGGTTGCTCTCGGTCTCACCAGCCTGGTTTCCACTGGTAGGAATTTTGATTCTCCGTCATGACTTGTCTAGTCCTTCAGGAAGGATTGCCAGCACAGTTCTACACCTCAGTGACCCCTGCAAGTGGGAACACACCAAAAGACATCTTGGACCAATTGCTGGCATGACTTTTGGGTCACTCTACATTTTTGCAGATGAAGGTAAAATGCTACTGAATCCCAAATATTCACTCCTCCTAATATTTGATGTACACCTTGCATGAGTATAAACAGATAACAAGAAACCAAGACAATTGGGCCCAAGAGAGATAAGCTTTAATAAGTCTGCAGACTTTCCTGGGCTGTTAAATAAAGCAAACATTATTGGAATTTCACAAATAGTGTGGATTAATAACAGGAGGAATCATTCTCCATTATCTGGGTGGGACACACAATACTTCATTGATATTGCTATACAGAGCAGAGAGACTTCTCTCGACCTGCTGGTCACACTCTTCCTGATGCACCTCAGGATGCCACTGGCCTTCTTGGCCACAGGAGCACATTGCTGGCTCTTAGTCATCCTGTTGTCTACCAGGACTCCTAGGTCTTTCTCCTCAGAGGTGCTCATCAGCAGGTCAGCCCCCAACCTGTACTTTGGTCTGTCTCAAAGGCTGGGAGAGGCGGCCACTGATTTGCTAAGTGTTCTTTGGCAGGGGTGTAAATGACAGCAAGAGGTGTGAGGCAGTGAAGAATGAAGAACCTGAGTGATCAGCTTTCAAGGAAATTTGCAAAAGCCACTGTCTCAACAGTTAAGATTTACACACATCTTCAGAGAAAGAATTACTTTTCTATGGGAAAGCAATCGTCCCCTGCACTGCTGAGCTAACGATCTACAAAATAACTCTGACCAGCCCAAGTCCCACGGTGGCATTAGCCAAGAGTAAAGGGAATCCAAACAAACTACTGGTGACCAGAAAACAACTCGAAGCCGATCGTGAGCAATAAATCTTACCCGTGACATTGAAGCTGGGCTCATCTTACAAAGAGCAAAGAGGAGAGAGAGAAGTGCTAAGGGCAAGACGGCAGTGCCTTTCCTGGTGATATAAACATAGATAAATGCGTATCGTTTCTGGGTACTGTATATGGCTCTGCCTATCTCAACTGTATAAATAACTGAAAAGAACATTAACACATTTCTAGGAACTGAGTTTTAATTGTTCTGTGGTTTACAACTATCAGTTGTGCCACATTCTCTTTAACATGGCTATAGCTTCGAATATTTCACATAATGGAAATTGCAGAAACCTTTTACCTGCCAAGATCAGAATTTCAAGATCAGAATTAACCATGTTAGTGGTTATTATCCTGCAGTAGCTGGTGGCAGAACAAACCTACTGCAGCATAACAGGAGGTTACATCCTTTACACGGTTATATTTAATCTTTTCTGATGCTTATCCGAGTTGTAGCTGAGCACAGGGAAACACAGATTCTGAATTCAAATTGTTGCAGGTATGAATAGTAATGGCAACAGCCAGGAGAATAATGCATAATTCTGTCCAAGGAATCCAGGAGGGTTTTTCTATATTTTATATGTATATTGTTCAAATGTTTTCCACAAAAGTTGTTGTGTGGAAAATCCACGAAAATTAGGAAATCTACCTCATGACAAGGAGTACAGGAAAAACTGGAAGCCTCATCATACTGAACATACGATCACGTGCATGAAACGAACAAGCTAAAAACTCCAGTAGATATTCTTTCTTTTATATAACTTGCTTACAATTCATTTTGTGTTATCTATAGCAATGGGATTGAAAAAAAATCAGACAGTAGAGCGATTTGCCAAAAAAGTATGTCCATATCATTACATATAAACAAACCTTTTTTCTATATTATTTATGGGCACATTTGTTTGTAAACCTTTTGAAAATGTTCTTTTCCACTTCTTGAGATTTACTTACACCATTTCTGAGTTCTTCTGTAGAACAAAGCTGACATCTCCAGATGGCAAATATAAACATCAAAAGATGGGCTGCCACTCAAAAACACGTGGGAAACATTTGCCAAATCTTAGAAGAATTTCGATAGTAGAGTAAAAAAGTTCTTCTGAATATGCCATTAATAGTGGCGCAATAGATCTAGCTGACACGTTGGAGGTGGTGAGCTGCACTCAAATACTTTGCTACCCACAAAATGGCACTTATTTCAGGATTGTTATATACTCAGGAAACCATACAGCGCATCAAAGTGACGAATTACGCAAATTGTGCCATAAAATGCAGCACACATTAAGGGACACACGAGAAACATGCACATGTGCATGGATAGGAAAGTGTGTCCGGGCTTCAACTTTCTTGATGAATAAATATTTGAGAGTTCTACAGTTCTTCAGAAGCTCCTTTTATAGAATTAGATAACTGCAACTGCAAATGCAACTCGAGACTAACATTTTTACATTACAATGGCTTCTTTGTTGCTCCAAACAGCAATAGATATATATATACGTACAACAAATTGATTTGGAAAGAAAATGTTTTCCATCACACCTGTGTTTGCCTTTTATTATCATAACAAGAAGTTATGTGAGGAAGTTCTCCTTTAAAATTTCTTTTACCACCAGTATTTGTCTCCTTTACATGTTGGCAGGGATGGGAGGGGATCTGCCAAAATCCACTACACATTTTGTCTCAACTGTAGTAAAAGAAGGTGTCCGTTGTGATCTGTACAGTTCAAATTGAGCAAAAGAGTTTGGTCAAAATCGTGAATAATTAGTTTGAACTTTGCCACGCTCTCCAAGCAGAAGCAGTTTTATAAGTAAAATATTTTATGAAGTTTTCTCAGCAGGAGAGGTCCAGAAAGCTCACTCTTCCCTTACACCAGCCTCAACAGAGATAGCTCTTTGTGGTGACTGCTCCTGGCCTCAGACACCAGTTCTGCAAGTCGTGTGGTTGCTTCAGAATCACGCCTCTTTGGGAGGCTTGTCCACACACAAACTCCCAGTGAAACACTGAGATTGCCCATGAAGACCACACCCTCAGGGACTTTGGCCCATGTCTAAATATAGGCACTCTTCAGGTTGCTTTGTTGTGAGGTTTTTTCCCCCAACATAATCCATGGTTTCATGTCAGCATGCAAGAAACTGGATTTTTCTTTATTCCTAAATTATGATTAAAGCAAAGCAATGGATTTTGAAGGGTTGTACATGAACTAATGAGTCTATATTGAGCATGGCTCCATTTCTGCAATGGACATCTGTGGCAGTAGCAAGCCCAAAGAACTGTACTGCAATTGCATTAAGGATGTCTCTGCAAAACCTGTCTGTGCTGCAAGGCCGAATGATGTACAACCAAGATGATGTACAAGCAGCAAGGTGTCACATACACCTTGTTACACATAGGTAGAACAATGCTATGCTGTGATAGCTACGTGTTAATTTATTCCCCCAGCAGAGTATTTTCTGTGGAGAAAACTGAATCCACTACTGCAGCTGCCACACAGAGCATTTTCTTTAAGGAACAAGCATGGAGGAATTGCAGGTGCTGTTGAGTTCAAGGAACGGGATCCACCGAGAACCCTCCAACTGTAGTTTCGTGAGAGACTGGCTCCAGCAACCACATTCCTGCCCTTGTGACCTTCAGCTGACTCTTGGTCTTCCAGCTCATCACCCCCGCTGTGGCCTGAGAAGTTCTGTACCTTGAGCCACCACCCAGTTTCTAGCCCTACAGAAGATGACTGCATGGCCCCATCGCAAGAGGTTGTGAACTTCAGCTGGGCCTTCTTAAACTGGGCAGGCCCTTCTTAAAAGAGCTGCCAAAGTCAGTGCCTGGGGGAAACTCCACCTGCAGGTTTATGATTTTGCAGGCTTAATTTTCTACTGACTGAGCCCTCCGACTGGCCATGGCTCCAAAGAGCACCAGGACCAGTACCAAGGGGTCTGTTGGAAGCACAGAGATGGGTACAGGTGGGGAAGGGCTTTCAAAGGCCACTTTAGGCTATTATCAAACAGCATCTCCACAATGAGGAGCCGGCCAGACTGCCCACAAGTTACACAAGTCACCTCCCAACACCCCCACGAAAGCTGGGGTACCTCAGTTCAGGAAATATTCCTGTGGTCACTCCCTTCTACTCATCATTGTCAAAGGGTTTCTTATTGAGCAACGCAACGGTCTTCCTCTTGTGGTATCTTAGAATAGCTTTTCTTCTGGGATATTGGCACCGCACAGTTCTTCCAGAATGATTTTACAGAGGAAGAACAATTTAGATTGACATTCCCTTCAAGAAATGTCTTCAGTTTAATATCCTCCCTACCTCAATTGCAGAGGCATCAATGAGCACAGCATGAAGAGTTCAGCAGCCGACTGATGGCAGCAGTGATAATAAGAGTGTATATGGGAATCCTGGGAAAACCTTAATCATCACCATTAACATTAATATTTTCTGCACTGCAATCCCTGCTCCAGTGTACCACGATTTGCTGTACTAGAGTATGCAATGCCCAGTGCTGGTAAGAACCTGCATCAATATGAAGAGCAGAAAAGCCATGCAGAAGGAAGCCATCACAAAGCCAGAACCACCATGGGAGTTTTTAATTTTGATATTTTAAAACTATTTCTGTTCTTCTGTGTGGGTGTGTTTCAGATCAGGTATAATTTGGAGGCAGAAGGAAGGTACTCTCAAGCATCTAGACAGATTATTTGTATCTTCTCTAGGAACCAGAGCAGGTTCCTAGCTCTGGTGCTCATGTATAGGCTTGCTTCTTCACAAACCGTGCTGCAGGTTCTGGTTTTAGCACTGTTTTCCCCAATTTACTATCTTATTCAATTGGATGTTAACTGAGAGTAGTAAAACCCACCAGGCTGCAACAGCACCACATCTGGGCAAAGGAAAGTCTTCCTCTTGCAGCTTGACATTCAGTGAGAAACACAAACTTAAAGTAGAGACCATTTTAAAATGGATCATGGAGTTAAGTTTGTGAAAAGAGCAAAGGAGGGAACTTTTGAAATATATGAACTCACAATGATACAGAACTTGAGTGATGGCTTCCTAGCTGAAGATGGTGACCTATAGGAAAGTTATAATGAAAGTTAATAATATTAAGTGCTTTATAAAATGGTTCATTAACTGAAAAGGGGTGTTTCTTCCTTGGACAAATTGCCTTAGAAATGTTGGCCTTTGGGATCCTGTCTTCATTGCTAAAATAGAATTGTGCCAGCAGATCTACTTCACGCAGTTTTAAATCAATTTTGCAATCAAGGCTTCTGTTTATAAGCTCTTTGGGCTTAATTTCACTGCAAAGCTGACCTGAGTTATAACCTATTCCGGTTATAGCTGGAATCCTGTCCAGGTAAAATTTATGAAGACTGGGCCTGAGGTTGCTTTTGATGTGAGGCAGTGAGTTTAACAGGAAGATACAGGCTGGGACTCAAATCTCTGTCCTGTCGGCTGCTCTCTATGGTGAGCACAATTTTGCACCACGTGAATGCTGTTGGTCTCACAATACTTTTCCATCCCTGGAGGTATTTAAGAAACGTGTAGATGAGGCACTTCAGGGCATGCTCTGGTGCCCGAGATTGTTGGGTTGTGTCTGTTTGTTTTGGGGTTTTGGGGTGGTTTTTTTGTGTTGTCTTGTTTTTGTTTGGTTGGTTTTTTGTTCATTGGTTGGTTGGGGGTTTTTTTGTGGTTGGATTTGATGACCTCAAAGGTCCCTTCCAACCATGAAGATTCTGTGATTCTAAAGACACACTCCTGGGGGCAAAGGCTGCAGGTGTCCCTTTATATGCTAGCAAGGGACTGGAAGAAGCTGCCACACTTGCACGTGGACCACTGGTAAATCCCAACAAAATGCAGTCAGTGCTCAGGGAGTATTGGGGAGGGCTACTTGTAATTATCGTGACAAAAAAAGGACTTGAATCCCCGTGATTCACCTCTCTGAAATACAGTTGTGCCTTTCAGCAAAAAGATGGGAATCCAAATGTCCAGAAGCAATGATTGTTGGGTTGTAGCAGTCACTGGTGGGAAGAGGAAACGGAGTGAGGCAGGAAAGCGATTGCTATTTGGCTTAAAGTATTGAAAAAGTATGAAAAAGTTTTTTCATAATCCATAATTTTTTATCCAAAAGTCTTGAGAGCCCTACTCAGAAGGAGGTAAGTGACATGACCTGTGATACTTACTCTAAATTATGCATGGATTACAGCACCCAAGGACCTCATGAAACCTACTACGTTGGATGCCCCACGCTGAAAGGTTTGCAACCTAAAGGGCTGGTTTTCATTACCCACCGAGGGTGAATTCAGCTCTAAACAGAATATACAGGAAAACAGGGTTGCTAATGTGATGGAAATTATTACTGTGTAATAATTTATGGATCTTGTTTGTTGACTTTGCTATTGGGAAATTCGCTGTCTAAATATATCGGCTCGATTTAATAAGGGAAAAATCAGGCTGACCTAATAGGTGGCTGGAAGAAAAAATTAGCAGACACAGTAAAAAAAAAAAAAAAAGCTTGAAATAAGCCACTTCTTCACAAATGCACACAGATTTATAAAAGCTAATGGGGAAAAAACATGAAAAAGAGGATTGCAAGCAGATCAAAAGGACTATATTAGGTAAAAAGGGGGGTGGTGCAGTGGAATCAGGCTGTCACATGCATAATTTTTTTAGAGAGAAGGAGGGAAGTTGTTTCAAGAAGCCAGACCAACCTGTCTTGTTCTGAGGGACTAGTAAGACTTTAGAAAAATGGATATGAAGTTTGTCAGTTTAAAAACCTTTTGCTAATCACAGAGTCTTGAGAGAAAAATGGCAGGGGTCAAACTTCAGACTTACTAAGACTTACTGTGCAGGGCTAGAATAAGCAGCAAAACTGAGGACTGCGTGGTGAGTAACAGCATAAAGAAAATAAAAATAAAATAGATGAGCTGTGGTCAGAGAGCAGACGGGAGGAAATGTAACCCTAACTATAACCATAGATCTATAACCCAAGATGTTCCTCACCCGAGGCTTGATCAGGCTCCTGTGAGGGGCAAGTCCAGACCCTAAATGATGCAAACGGTTCCGATTCAAACCAAGACAGGGTTATCAGATCTCAGGTGGGGCCTGGTTTTCTTTTTCCATTTTCAGCAACAGTCATCTTTTTTCTTAATGGCTTCATGTCAAAAGTAGGCTTGAAGGAGGGATTTCAGTGAAGAAAGCTGGCAGTCGTGCCCAGGTTCCATTGATTCAGTGGAATTGGCTCTGGTCCTTGTGGGACAAGTGCTCCCTTAATTTTAGACAAGTCTACTTCAAACACAATTAGACAAGAGGCTTTTTTTTTCTTTTTCTTTTTTGGCCAGCATGCCGAGACAGACACATTACTTGTAATCATTATATACTAGTTTATTGATCGTGGCTTTTCAGTATTCACCGTGGATAGGCTTGTTTTAACAGAATTGTCAAGAGACATGTCTGGTTAATAAACAATTACTGACTGAAGGTGTAAAGGCAAGAAGAGGAATTTTGTCAGGACATAAATAAATGTGCAGGGAATTTTGACAAAATTCTTTGTCTTAATTTGACAAAATTCTTTGTCTTGATTTTGACAAAATTCTTTGTCTTGATTTTCTTTCAAATCTCCAGTATTTTTCTGAAGATGTTGCAAAAGCCTATTTTCAGGGGATTCGGAGGGCAGATCGATATTTTGTTTTCATCTCAGCTTCCTATGATTTAATATTTGAAAAGAACAGACAAATGACAATTAGTCAGAGGAATTGCATGTATGGAAAATCCATAAGAGCCCACGCGACAGATTACACCGGCTCATTGCTTATAAGATAGTGTTACCCTCAAAATGGATTCCGGTTATTAGGAAAGCTGGAAGCCAGTCAATTATTTGAATAAACAAAGGCCGGGTTTGCCCCGTAGTTTCAGGCATCCCTGAGGTGCCTGCAGGCTCCTTTCCCACGCCTGCTGTCTCATCCCTAAACGAGCATTCCTGGTTGTGCAAAGCATCCTGACAACTCCCAACAACTCCTCCGAGGCAACCCCTGCACGCCGGGCACCTTTGGGGAACCTGGGGAACCCACAGCATCTCCTGCCTATCACCAGAGGAAGGAGGAGAGTTTTTACACTTATGGAAAGAGAAGGAATGGTTTCTGTGGTCCCTCCAAAGGGGACACGTGTGTCCTGAGCACATGGGGGTGCAGAGGTTTGGTGTGTCAGACTCTAGTACATGAGGAGGTATAAGAAGGTGCCAGCTTTATCTTTTTTCCTGCAGGCCGTGTTTTTTGGGGTTTTTTTTGGTGTCTAAAACATAAGAACCAGTGACAACTTCAGCCAAACAAAGTAACTTGGCCTCCGAGCTCACAATCACTTCCCAGCCATGCTAGGAAGCGTATCCTCACATGCAAATTCTCAGGGAATTGACAGGGGATAAACAGGAAAGATACCTGAAAGAAACGTGTCCCATCCATCCAAATCCAGGTTCCTGCTTTGGGGCAAAATATGCATATTTGAATTTCTTCAGGATGAAAGCCTACATTTTCAAAAGCAGCTAATGCTTCCCATCTCCATTAAGGTCTCAGACCGGGCACCCGAAACCACGTAAAACTGGTGGCCAACAGGTTTATGTTTACCCTGGGAGCCAGGGAAAGGCTCACAACATTTCTGCTTATGAATTCCCCCGTTTTAATGTGTTTGGCTTTTGCAAGTTATGACACAGTAAATACATTTGTGTCACTTAGCAACCTTGGCTGCTTCTAAAGGAATGTCTTTTGTTCTTGGAAATCTATTATAAACGCAGGTTACAAAACGATTATTGGGGAATGTCAGCTCCTCTCATTGGGATGGTGTCCTGGCCTCTCCCCGTTCTGCATTTAAAGTGTTCACAGGAAATTAATTTGCTTTGCACAAGCGTCCTTCATTGACACCATTGTTATGAAGAGAAGCTCTGCATATTTAATAGACACGGCAGAAGTTTCTGTTGCAAAGAAAAGACACGAGAAACGCCTGGAAAAAGGAAAGGACTAGGAAGGAACTTCCTAGTTCACCCAGTTCAAAGTCCTCTTGCTGTTTTGTGAACAACACTATAAAGACTTTACCACCTTGACATGATCCAGTTGTCCACCTTGACATGATCACTACAAAAGTTAAGATATATAAACTGACCTTCATATTCTTTATATTCGCTGTAAAATCATGGCAAAATTTTATAGATGGCCACATAGTCAATACAATTAGTATTTGCTTATGAAACTTGGACTTTGCCCTCTGCCAGGGATATCTGAAAGTCAAATATTGTTAAAAATATCTTAAAGACTGTTTTCTAAAAATGTGAGTAGATAAAAGTGAGAGTGCAGACAAACAATGACAATACAAAGGAACCAATTATTGTTTGCAACCGTAACATCTTGCTAATAGAATCTCACTTGGTTCTAAGTCGTCCTATTAGCTCTATTCCCACAATTTGCAGTAGGAATTTTGGCAACCCCGGAACAGAAGCAGACAATACAGAGAAGTGTATCAGAAGAAAAAGAAAGAAAAAAGAAGAATTGCAGCAACGTTCATTGTCAAACTACTGCTCAGAAAAACGCTGGTGGCGGTTTACAACTCTTTTCATCCTTCTGTTCTTCAGATAATCTGCCCTTATCCTTAATGGTTTGGGTGGGTTTTTGTTAATTAAAATCACTGTGGTAAGCTGCTAAAGTAAAAGCAGTAGGGCAGAACCCACCACCCACAGGAGAAGACAAAGTATGGTAACGAGGCTGCCATTCTCCCAGTCTAAATGAGGACACCTCGCTGTAGCTAGCCCAGGGCTCGGCTAAATGACCCCACGGCTACAACTGAGGAAGCCCCAGCCTCCTGCTGACGACCAGCCCAGCTAGCCCAGACCACTGAGACCTGCTCCTGGAACATTATAACTGACTGGGGTTTAACACCAGAAAGGACTCCGGGTGCTGACACGCTGAGATAACCTCCACGGACCTGAGCACAGTGTAAATTCACACTGAGCCCACTTTGGCATCGTTTTTCCCTGAAAAAAAACCTTTGAGGGGGACCCTTCAGACCAGATATAGGATGTGTCTTCTCCAGCGTTTAATCTTTTCTCTTCCCTTTCATTCATACTGTGAAGAAAGCAGTTAGAATACCAAAGTGATGGCTGGAGTTCACGATTCCTCTAGGAGAACATAATCTGAAATACTCTTCTTCTGATATCTCCTTAAAATAATGCAAATTCATAGCACTCATTTTGTTGAGGTGGTAAAACCATTAAGCTTGATTAGTAGCATTCAGTGTAAATATTTTCAGTAGGTTTCATCCTGAAATCTTCACAGAATCAGATAAGGTTGGAGGGGAACTTTGGAGATCATTTAGTCTAACCCCCTGCCAGAGCAGGTCCACCCAGAGCAGGTTGCACAGGAATGTGTCCAGGCGGGTTTGGAATGTCTCCAGAGAAGGAGACTCCACCACCTCTCTGGGCAGCCTGTTCCAGGGCTCTGCCACCCTCAAAGGAAAGAAGTTCCTCCTCATGTTTAGGTGGAAACTTCTTATGTTCAAGTTTGTGCCCATTTCCTCTTGTCCTGTCCCTGGGCACCACTGAAAAAAAGACCAGCCCCGTCCTCCTGACACCCTCCCTTTAAGTATTTGTAAGTATTGATCAGATCCCCCCTCAGCCTTCTCTTCTCCAGACTAAAAAGACCCCAGTCCCTCAGCCTCTCCTTGTAAGAGAGATGTTCTAGGCCCCTCATCATCTTTGTAGCCCTCTGCTGTACCCTCTCCATCTGTTCCCTGTAACCTTTTTGAACTGGGGAACCCAGAACTGGACCCAGTGCTCCAGATGGGGATAACTCCTTAAGAGAGCGCAAATTCATGTCACTCATTTTGTTGAGCTGGTAAAACTATTAAGCCTGATTAGTATCATTCAGTGTAAATATTTTCAGTAGGTTTTATCCTGAAGTCTTCAGCAGACACTCACTCAGTCGATGGTCAATCAGCCATCACTGAAGTTTTGCATTAAAATAAAAGATCATCAGGATTCTGCTAATGGCTTTGCCCTCAGCTCCCTCTCCGTGTCCCTGATCTGCTCTACCCTGCAAACTTTTCCCAGTGCTGCTGCTGGTTAGGGATGCAACGAAGCGCGATTTGCCATTATCATTGCTGGGCTCATGAAAGCCCCAGGTGTAGATGTAATCACAGGCAGCACCAAGCTTTTGCTGGTAGAGCTTATTTTGCTTTTGTGGGAGGAGAAGAAAAGGCTGGAATAAGCTGTACTGGTTTATTGCAGTTTGGCTTGTACAGAATACCAGATTACCTCCTCAGAAGTGCTCTGAATATAGATCTCCCTCGGAGCTGAAGTAGATCCATCCACTCCATCCCTGTAGGCCTGCCTTTATTCCGCTTGAAAAGATACTGCGTAATTAGGGAACGAGGGGAGAAGTGTTTCCTTAAAAATATTTTGGCATGGGCCAAACGAGAGTCTGCTTTCTCACCACCCGTGGAGCAATGCCATCTGAGTTTTAATGGTCAGTTGACAAGAAGGCGCTGCAAATAAGAAAGTATCAGTATGTTAAATATATAGAAGAAAAAATAATATGCAGTTAGGTTGGAAATGTAGCAATGGGCTTGGATACCGAGGCTGGAGCGACCAGGAACATGTTCTGGTGACAGGCACATTTGCAAAGAGGTGCCCAGTTCGGTGAATGAGCGTCTCCTGGACCGTGTCCCCAGCGTTCTGACATCCAGAAAACGTCATTTCTCACTCACAGTAAAAACTTCAGCACTTAAGGACGTGGTGATGGATTTGAGGGGAGGAATGGGGCTGCGACAGGGGGAGGAAGAGGCAGGACAGAGCCTTCCTCCAGGTGACAAACCACAAGCAGGTAGAAAAACATGAGAGGCCGCTTGCACAGACTTGCTTCATGTCTGCTAATTCTAGCGATGGAAAATAAGACCCCAAAGGCTTCTATGCCAAGGAATTACACCCAAAACCAGCGCTCTGCTGGGACGACAGTCGGTGGGTGCCAACAGCCACGGGATCCCGGGGTCGGGCACCGCCATAGGAACCCGTTGCCATCCCAAAGGCACAGAGGCACCGGCAAAACCACGCAGCCCTTCGCACTGGCAACGGTTTTTCGGGGCAGTGTCCCTCACGGGACCGACGGAGGGGGCCTGGAGGAAACCCCTCGAGCGGGGGGACAGCCACCTTTCCCTCAGAGTCCGGCCGCTCTCCTCTGTGCCCCCCTTCCCCCGCCTCGTCTCTCCTCGGGGAACTCGCCCTGAGGCGACAGGGAGGCGACGGACACCACCCCCCGTCCCACCCCC
>BJBW01001661.1:1793-13560 GCA_004320125.1 Scolopax mira | reverse complement strand
ACCCCGGGCCCCGCCCCCCCACCCCTCCCCACGGCTCGAGGTGCGGGGTTTGAAAGCGGGCCGGTCCACGCGCCGCGCCGGCGGAGGGGGGGAAGCGGGAACGGCGTGGCCTCCTCTTGCGGGGTGGCCTCGCCCCCCACGCCGGCGGACACGCACCCACGCCGGCGGCGGGGGTCGCCCCAATCCGCCGCGGTGCCGGCAGCCGGTGTCGGCAGGTCGGCGGCGGGGGCTTCCCCGCACCACACCTCGTTCCCTCCCTACCCATCACCCCCCCCCCGCCCGGCGCAGTGGGAGGCGCCGGGGCTGCCGCGTCACCCATTGTTTACAAACCAACCCCAGCGGGGCCGAGCTCCAGCTTCAACCGCAGCCGCCGGAGCCGCGTGTGCTCGGGGCGGGCGGGCGGCCCCGGGTCCCGCTCGCTGCGGCACGGCACCGGCCGAGGAGATGCCGTGCCGCCCGGGCGAGCGCTTCCTGCTGCTGGAGCGCTCGGTCGCCGTAGGGCAGGCGGGCTCCAAGGAGGTGGACGCGCTGGTGGCCAAGCTGGGCGAGGTGCTGCAGCTGAGTGCCCAGCGGGGGCCGCCGCCGCCGCCGACCCGCGGAGCCAAGCACCTGGGGCCGGGCAGCGCCCGCGACCGCGCCGCCCCTTACTCGCCCCGTTGTAGCGGCGGCGGAGGAGGCGGCGGCCTGCTGGCCCCTCCGCAAGCCCACCCGCAACACGCCGAAGCGCCGCGGGCGGACAGGAGCGGGCAGCAGCGGGTGACCAAGCAGCTGTGCGGCCGGGGCTGGCTGCGGAGCGCCGCCCGCCGGAGGAAGCAACCGCCGCCGGGGCCGGGCGACGGAGCGGCGGAGGAGGAGGACCCCCACCGGCTCCTGCAGCAGCTCATCCTCTCCGGGAACCTCATCAAAGAAGCCGTCCGGCGGCTACAGCTAGCGGCGGCGGCGGCGGCGGCGGCAGCCTCCACGGCCTCCAGCGGCAGCGCCTCGGCGGGGAGCAGCGGCGCGGACGGCGAGGCGGCGGCGGTGCAGCCCCTGCAGTAGCCGGCGGAGGACGAACGACGGCCGGGGCGGCGGCGGCGGCGGTTCCCTTCTCGCCCCCCCCCTTCCGCCCCGTCGAGCGAACTGGCCGAGCGCGGTGCTGGCTCCGCCGCGATGTAAGTCTCCCCCGCGGCGGGGTGTCCCGCCTCGCCCCCCACTCCGGTGCCGGGCGGGGTCGATGTCGTCGTCGTCGTCGTCCCCGCCGCCCCAAGGTCACCCCCGGCGCGGCGCCGAGCCCCGCCGCTCTCCCACCGGCGGAGACCGTCGTTGTGCTCCCCCCTCCCTCCATCTCCTCTGCCTTCTCCAGGAGCTCCTCCTCCTCTTCCTCGGCCCCCGGGGCCGCCGACCCCCCCACCGCCCCCCGCCGCCGGTCCCTCCGCCGCCGGGCTCCATCTCCCAGGAGCCATTTGCAATAATTCTCGCTGACCCCGGCGGGAGGTGTTTCCCTTCCCCTCCCGGGCTGCTTTGGGGTTTTCTTTTTTGTTTTGTGTTTGGTTTGTTGTTTTGGTTGTTTGTTTTTTTTTTTTTTAATTATTATTATTTCAACGTTTATATTTTTTTTTTCCCTCCCGTTGTTGTGACTGTATGAAGCAGTTTAAACAAAACAAATGTGAATACGAAAGCTGGAAGGCAGCTGGACTTATAATTGTAAAGCCTGAGGAGTGAATGGAGCCTGAGATGCATTGTTCACATAAGGTAGCTGAAACAAGTTTTTTCTACCAAAAAGAAAAAAAGAAAAAAAAAAAAAAGCAAACCTTGAAATCCAACCTTCCCCGACAAACTCAATGGCTCAACCACAAGATGCAGCTGTTGATTTTAAATATATGCACTTCGTACCGGAGTGTTTGAAATGTGTTCCTGATTTGCAGGACTTAACTGTCTTAATTAACCTGTCTGTATTGAATAAACGTGGTCTTGTTTTTATTTTCCGGGGGTCTTGTGTCTCATTGTTAAGGGGGAAGTGAATTTTGGTGGAGGTGGAGAACAAAACTCTGTGGATGATGCTCCAGGAGGCACGTTTCCCCCTTGATCTTCTTTCAGTTGTGAGAATCTCCATTTTGCAGCCCCTGGCGCGCACACACGGAAACAAAACAACAACAACAACAACAAAAAAAATCCCCACAACAATCCGCATCGTCTGATGCAGTGGGACACCGGTTACTCATGCACCGAGATGCAACTGAGCCCCTTTGTTTGCCAGCAGCTTTCATTGGTAAAGCCCTGAGACGCCCCTCGGAGCAGGAATTTATACGTCAAATCATACCGAAAGCAAAATTAGGTATCTCCTAGTGGGGAAGGAATGGAGCTTGTCTTGGTTACTTGTTGTGTTTTGGGTTTTTTTTTTTTTCTTTCATGAAAAAAACCCCCAAAACTAGATAGGAGGGAAGATAGATCTAGGCAATAATTAAAAAGAAGAAATAATCTGTAATGCATAGTATTTGATGCTGGCGATGATTAAGTTCCGACACCTATTCTGAGTTGCTTCCTTAGTAAAATCCTCTTAGGTTTTTAGGAGTCAAAGAACGAGCTTCAAGATCAGAACTGAACACATCAGACAGACTGGAGCACAACAATCTCCCAGCCCCCACTCAATTTGAGGTAAAAGCTGTTCCTTTGAAGAAGGTAGCAATCCCACATGAAAGAAAATGGAAGATGTTTGCCTTTGTCCAAGAGAGCAATTTGAGCAGCTACGTTTACTTGTGAGATTAGTTCTTTCAGGGATACATTAAATCCATGAAATACTTTAGATTTCTTTCTCTGCTACCAGCTACTGATAGAAAGTGATGCTGAAGGTTTTTGTAATGTCTCACTGAATTCCTCATGCATTAGGAACAGTATGTGATGTTATTATTAGCTTAATCTTGATTAATTTATAAGTAGAATGCAGTTTTTCCATATCAAAGCATGTAAAATGCAAAGGAAGAAGTTCAACACAATTTAGAACCTCCTTAATTACTAACATCTGAAGTCCTTTTTCTCATAACTTATGCTGCTTTTTGTGGCATTTTGCACAACTTGGAAAGGATTCGGATCTGCCATTAGTTCTTATCCCTTAATACAATAATGTAATATGTAGGTTGCTCTTACTTCAGAGGAATTTTTATTTGAAATTTATACTTTTGTTTCTTTCTTAATGCAGGGAAAAAAGTTCAGTAGAATGTAAAAGGAAAACTTAGCTTCAAAAACTTAGCCAATGACTACAAAACTAGTTGTTCTCGTGTTTGTCCTTTAGATGCTCGGGCAGATAGGTATTTGCTGTGCTGGTGAGTAGTTTAATTATCTTTACTAAAAGAGCTGGAGGAAACAAGCTAAAAACCGAGCCCGAGTTGTTACACAACTACAGTGAAAAGTGTGTGTGTGTGTGTGGCTGTCAGCTGAAATTCTGAAAGCTGGCCTGGTTGACTCGAATTTTTCACCGCTGATAATTAATGCATCGATTCCGCGTCCCCCTTTTTCCCTCCTCCTGCCTCCCTCCCCAAATCCGAGCCTCTGTATACTAATGAGAACAGCTAACTTTACAAGTGTCCTTTGTAGTCATTGAAAGCCTCGAGACATTCCTTTTAAGGATTTTACTAGAATAACACTTTTCAATAAACTGGCAGTTGAAGCGAGGCTTAGAAAAGATGCTAATAAATTTCACAGTGACTGGCTGGTTTTTAAGCTTCCTAAATTACTTCTAAAATAGCTTTTACTTTCTCCTTTGTGTGGGGCTGGGAGATGTATATACGAAAAGGGTTATAGTGAGCTAAGTGTTATGTAGAGTGTGTGATGATTTGGTAAAAGGGTTTTTGGCACTTGTTTCAGATAACTTGCATAACTCACCGACGTGTCTTCATCACTCATAACATGAATGTCCTAAGCTCACGCCAGCAACCTTTTATCATCCCATCTTCCTTGTAAGTCTTTAAAATTATATCTTCTTCAACATAGAGCGCACGTCACTTCTTCCTAAGGGAACGGATTGAGACTGGCTGGCTTTGCTTTTGGAAGCCAAGTTTTACAAGATGTTGGACCAGCTGAAATATTGCCAGGAGGTTTCCTGGCAATTTGGTTCATTGCAAATTCTCTTCTTCAAATATTGCCTCGTGCCACGCTGTTGCGGGCACGCAAACAGAAAGGAACTTTGGTTTAAAAGCCACCGTCTACGTTGTTTCCCAAACAGGATAAAAAAGGTTAAACGGTGAAGTAAAGATTTTGGTAAGCTTTGAATATCTGTGTTTGATAGGTGGGGTTTCTTAAATGCATTTAAAAACCTTAGTACTGGTCCTCGAAGCCCAGTTGTTGATGTCTAGAGAAAGAAAAAGCAAGTATGGCCTTCACAGTATGCTTAGGCTATCTGTCTTCATTTCTAAGTGAAGATATAGTTTACTTCAGCTTTAAATTTAGAATAATATATATATTATTATGTATAAATATATGTATAAATATATGTATTTATGAAAAAATGTATTTTCATAATAGGCACTTTTTTACATTTTTTAAATGTTTTTTCATTTTGTGAGAAAAAAAATTGATCAAAACCCAAGGCTTTGCAGTGGATCACATAAACTGTAGGGTCAAAAATAAGTCATTTAGATACTTGTCACAAGGGATACTGCAATGCATTGGGGAAGAAGCTTGTTTTTATTATATTTATGGGGGGCTATATTTTGGGCGTGATCTTTATTTTAAAGAACTTTGTAAACAAATGCACAGAAGATGCATAATTTCATCTTTGACTGTGCCTCTCAGCTTTCTCATTCGTAGTCTACGTTGCAGCTTAACTCCTCCTGAGTTTTCTCTATATGACCCAACAGATGTTTTCCTCACCCCTTGCCCAAAACTCAGCTTTGCACCCTTGTTATACTTTGCTCTTTCTACTCTCGCGTTCCCTGAGCTCTTGAAAGTAACTTGGTTTATCCAGAAATCTGGCAGGGAGAATGATTTTTGTCTGTGATGTCTCCTGTCTCCCTTTTGGCTTGCTGTTGTGTATTGCACCAGCACTTACTTAGAGACTCCTGTAAAAATTATTTTCTTATAGAAGTCAGCATAATAAATAGGGTAGAAAAGCAGAGACTCTGCCCTAAGTCCTTAAAATCAGGTTTTGAAAGAAGGTTTTAAATAAAATAGCAAGTGTATCTCATGAAAGGCATAAGGGAGAAGAAGGTTGCAGGCTGCTTAATGCCAGGGCCAGTCCCAGAGTTGGTGGTTTCTCCATTTCCATCTCCATCATCTCCATTTCCATCTAAAGAGCATCCCTCATGCCCTCCTAGTATTAGCTCCATGATTTTCCTCTCCTCACCCTTTCCCAGGCCATTATTTTCAGCTCGTGGCTGTAATCCTTCACTTTTACACGTCTTTTGTCTATGTGGTCTTGCTCTTCCCACGTATTAAGTAGCTTTGTTCTCCTCAGTTGCTTTTTGGTATGTACTTTAGACTTGCTTGTTCGTTTGTCTTCAAATATTGTGGCTCAGTCAGCTTTTGGTAGCCAAGATCTGTTTTAATTCCTATAAAACTCACAGTGAATGAGTTGGAGAGTGAGTTACAACTGTCTTTCATCCTCAGTTTGTACAACATAGGGCAGAAATCAGAGGTGAAATCCTAGTTGCAATGAAATGAACAGATGAAGTTAACAGAAAAAATCCTCTCAACTTCTTTGGGAATTTCCTCCTGTGGTGTTTGTTTTTAGGTTGGTTGGTTTTGTTTGGTTGGTTTTTTTTTTAAGTAGCTGGGAAACACCACTCAAAGTGCTATGATCACTACATACATTTCCTGAGTCAATGAGGTTGGTTGGCTTTTTCTCTTCCAAAAATGATGCTTCAGCTGTGTGACTAACCCCAACACCCTTTGTCAAAGCTGCAGAACGGCCATTTCATGCAATTTCCAAGGCAAAAAAGGAGGAATTGGTGCCCTCAGAGAGAGGGAGGCTGCAGTGTGCCCAGGCTGTGCTTCTACACGCTGTAGACTCCACAGCAGAGGAAGCTACAGGAAATCAGGCACCATAAATTCGGAGGCTTGCAGCATTAGCTGTTCCTTATGCAATATCCTGTATCTAAATGGTATTATTTTTGCTTCCCATGATCTAATCTGGTGGTGTCTGGTAGAGTCATGCAGGCAGCAAAGGGTACTCTTCATGGCTATAGGCACTAGGACATCAGCCATCAAAAGAAATTGTAAAAAACACCTTCTCTCTCTGTCCTCCTGGTAAGCACTGACTTGGCAGGACTTCCATGAAGAGGTGCTAAAGAAAGGTTGTAAGCTCCTGAGCTATATGAAGAGGTTTAATATGTTCAATTCCAATCCCAAGTACAGGTTTTATAGCAGCATCAATTGTAAAGCTAAGGAAAAAAAAAATAACCAACCCAAACCTGCTGGAGCTTTTACAGTTGGAAGGCAAGTGGTAAGTTAGAGAATAAATAGCCCTGCTTTCATTTTCCTCCCATGTAGGTACTGTCAGTCCTCAGCCCAGGAACTTTACTGCTCCCTGGCCCTATGGAGCTTGTGCCATTGGCTGCCCCTTAGAAGGTGGTCTCTGATTGATTTTACAGGGAGGTTGTAGTCTTCCAGCTCAATGGGATCACTTTTAGGAGCAGCACTGAATTAAAGAAATACATTTTTCATTTGGTGGTATGTGATGAAACAGCACCAGGATGAAAACGTTTTAATTAGAGGAAGTGGATCCTGGCTGGCTTAATACTAAATATTTGCTGCTCTAAGCATTTAACCACAAGAGGTCGAGGCTTATTCAATCTGTATCACAACAATTGTCCTAGTTTCAGGGCTTAAATCTACAGAATCATGGGCTCTGAGTTTAAGGTGCAAATTCAGGTTATTTATTAGTGTTCTTCAATCCACGTTGCGATGCCTTTTCATTTTCACAAGACTAGTAGTTTCTCACAGGACACCAAGCAGTGCTGAATCAGGTGACCGAGCGCGGGTACATACATCCCCAGCTTCTCCTGAAAGATGGAAAGTGCGGGGGGTATCTCCAATCCTCTCCTGTTTATAGCAGGAAGCATTTGCAGCTGCTGTTCTGGCAATAGCAGGCTGTCGGGTACGCCCCACCAACGTGGTATCTCATCTGGACATCGGTTTGGAAGGTCGAAAAGCAGATATTTATATTTTTCATCTTGCTGCTCTTCTCTTCCATTCGCTTCCACCAGGCTGCTTTGACAGCTGCTTTCCTCCCAGGCCTCCAATGCAAACTGCCTCTGCCACTTTCAGCTCTGCCTTGAACAGTGGCTGGATCCTGGGTCACAGGACACGGAAATCTTCCCATAAATCTATTCCCATAAAAAAGGAGTATGTTACCCCGGAGCGTGCCAGACTGGTAGCAGAATGGAAAAATGGAGATAGGAGATGGAAATTCCTGCCTGCGCACCTGTAGAGATCTGTTCTTCTCCCCACTCCCCTTTTTTTCCTTGTAAGAGAGGCTAGCACCTCTGAAAATCGAATTGCCTACCTCAGTTTGGATTTGGAAGTGATCCACAGCCCAGATTTTCACTTTTCCCATTATTCTGCTGGAGACCCTTCCACGGCACATTTGCTTTGTGTTGATCCTGTTCTCCAGGCTTGAGGTGCTCCAGAGATGAACACGTGTAGCACAAGTGCTGTGTGTGTGCACACACGAGCCTGGGGGCAAATGCAAGTGTCTGAAACACTACAAACACACAGGGTCAAATGCACGGGTGTGTTATTGACACTAGGAATAAAAGACAGTGGCTTTGGCAGTCAGTCAATGGTTGGACTGGATGATCTTAAAGGTCCCTTCCAACCTAGATGATTCTGGGATTCTATGACAGTCCTATACAAAGGACATATGCTGTTAATTATCTTTAAAATTTTTTTTTTTTAGGAAAAAATATAGTATACAGCAAAAATAATGGAAGAATACCATTGTGCTTTTTATCTTGTGGTCAAAGTCAAGGCAAATGTTTTTTTAGTGCAATACAGCACGTGTCCTGTGTGTGAATTGCCTTGATGGCTGCTCCTGAACAGGTCTTATCTTAGTGAAAGCAGATCAGACCCTATCAGAACTACAAAATTATTGTAAGAAATTGAATTTTAAATGGATTTTGGTACATCTGGTTCTTCATAAACAAAACAAAAATCCTTATTGTCTGGTATATATTGATGTTGAATAACTCTTTCAAGGATGTCTTCATCCAAGAGTGACTGGAAGTTTGCAGCCAGCGTGATACAGATCTTTCTTATGATTTCAATGACTTTAATTTATATATTATTAAAAGTCTCAATTCTTTTGGCTTCAGTATTTTTAAATGTGGTTGCAATGTTTTTTTCTCATTTGCGAGAGCAGAGATTTTTTTTATATTTTCTAGAGTTAGAAAAATTTTCCTCCAGGGTGAGGAGGGGAAAAAAAAAAAAAGAAAAGAAAAATTAATCTCAAAATCTAATTTTGAAAAGCATTTAATGGTTTCAGATTGTGTCGCTTGGGGAAATTATATTACAAACTGGTCTTCACCTTTAAGCACAATAAGCACAGACACCTGAAAGTCAAAATCGTGTTATCCAGGAGGAACTAGTTTTAAGTCTATAAACTTTGGAAAGTTTTAAATTGGAGAGGGGAAGTTAACTTGAATGTTAAAACTAAATAGAAGGAGGAAAGATTTTCAGTGGGCGATTTCAACTTGACAAGTAGTCCAGTCCAATTTATTTGAACTCCTGTACCTCAGCAGAGGAGATTAATGGATTGACACCAAAGGTGATCCTTCATAAGCGACAATCCCACATAATTACATCTTTAAACCTCAAGGGATTGTCATTCTGGGTAAGACCCGAGCTCTAGGTAGCTCAGTATCTTGGATGCTGGTCAGCTGCTTCATACCAGCTGCTGCATGGGTGGAAGAGTCCCAGCAGTTCTCCTCCTCATGCCCGGCAGTTTGGCTCCTTCTTGGTTACTATCCCTTCCATACTGTTGGGTTTTGGAGCTTTAGTCATGGCTACAGCTGGTTTTCTTTATAGCTGGGTATGATGGTATGTGTGGTCCAGTCCTTTTGGACGTGACCTGCTGTGGCCAGTTGGCCACATGTATGCTTGGATGCAAAGCTGGCTTCTGCAGAAGGTGGTGAGAGGGTGGTTGGGGTGGTCAGAGGAGCAAGGCTGTGTCTGTGAGAAGCAGAGAGACCAAACAGCCTATCAGACATGCCTGGTGGCCACCTTGGCTTCTGAGTTTAATACTGAGGGCTGACTGTGGGACAACAGGAATGGATGTTGCCTGTGGAAGCTGCCTCTGGAGAGGGGTGTGGGACTGGAAGTCAGGCTCCGTAAGAAGAGGAGCCTTTCTCAGAAAACGTTGTAGCTGACCAGGAAGAGAAACAGAAGATAAGCAAGATAAAACACTCCGTAAAGAGGTGGCATTTGAATCAACATGAGGATGTGAAGAACTCTGAGGCAAAAGTGGTTTCAGATACTCCAGACCAAAGGACAGACACTAGAGGTGTGCATAAGCCTCATTTCCCCTTTCTAGCTCCTAGAGAAAGAGGTTACTAAAGCTTTGAGAGCAGATTACAGAGCTCCATCATGAGAGGGAAAACTGTTAGAGACCCATCAGGAGAAGTGTAGGTAGAAACAAGCTTCCTGAGGAGGAAAAACAGTAGCATGGCAGAGAAAACTAAGACGGGCTCAAGCAGCTTTCCCTGACTGTTTACAAAAGGGTTCTGGCACGTGGACACTGACCGTGGGCAGCACTGACGCACATCTTCCTTCTGTTCTGGTGAGCTCTTGGCTTCAGCACCTGCCTGGGTCTCACTGGACCTCAGCACTTGCGTTGCCAGCATGGACTACCTCTGCAGCTCTGCACATGGGATGGAGTGTCCCACAGCTGAGATTCGTGGCCCTGGGTGATCCTGGCATCAACAGCTTCCCTTGGATAACTGCTTTTACTCAGAAGTTAACACCATCACTATGTTTGATGGTGTTTCTGAGGCACAGAGGAGCTGATTAAATAATTTACCACGTCCTTATGTCCTGGATAAAAGGACAAACCTCTTCCCCACAAGGATAGTCAGACAAGAACAGAGTGCCCAGCGTTTACAGCCTCTGTTCTTGGCAGTTTTTAAGATCAGACTGAGCAAAAAGCTGAGCAACATGGTCTGACCTCCGAGCTGTCCCTGCTGTGGACAAACGGTTGGGCTAGAGACCCCTTGAGATCGTTGTGATGTGAATTATCCCGTTGGCAACATACACTTGCAACAAAAATATTCCATTCCAATGCAGCACATGGAATTCACCCAGCATTTCCCTAAATCTCAGCTAGGAAAAGGGAATCCAGGCTCTGTGAATGTAAAACATGCAATTTCAAGACTTTCCTGCTGTAGCTTCATACACCCCCATTCACCTTGAGTCCCGCTCTCATTTAGGGTCTTACGAATGACAAGACTGTTTCCCTCAGGTTCTTCTAGATCTAGATTCTGCCCTTTCTCACTGAGATCTTTGCAGGCTCAAAAGCAGCAGTTCAGCTATCCACATCTCCTGAAGCTCACAGTTTCATTGTCAGTAGCATGGCCAGGTTGTTCAGACAGTCTTTCTGCATGAGGGCATCTCCGAACCTCACCTGGAGTATCGGTTGGCTGCCTTCCACAGGGACAGCTTCTTCAAAGTCAAACAGGATTCCCCCAAGCCCCAAATTATACAAGGTTAATTATTTAAAAGAAAGAATTGAAGAGTTTTCTATGGTGGTAGGACACTATGGTATTTTTTTAGCAGAGTTGGATATTTGTGATAGAGGCACATACACTCCAAGAGCAGAGCGTGTATGGCCAACTCATCTCAAAGAGCCAACACTTGAGAAACTAACAGTTCTTTGCTAATTAAATATCAAAAAAGGGAACTGATGGGTAGTTTAATCGAGCCCCTTTACATATTTTATTCTGGGATAGAAGATCATTCACGGTTGGTTTTTTTGAAATGTGTCTTGATACAAGGGCTATTCTTGATCCTTAGTTCCTCTTCTCTCTCTTGTCTGAAATGCCATTATTTTCCCCATTTTCTCTCCATGGGAAGTGTAACTGGTGCCTCACATGGCAGCGCAGGCAGGGAGCACTGCTGCCTGCTACGCACCACAGCCATCCTCTCCATTGCCTCCATCTCTGCCTTTCAGAAACCTGAAGAGCTTGTTTGGTTTTTGAACAAAACTCCTGAACTGTCTCCTGTAATGCCCCATTACCCTGCCCGGCTGTAAAGCACTGCTTTTGATTTTTGCTTGGCTGGTTTGCTAGCAAACTCTGTTTGCATGTGTGTGGAGTGCAGTGGCATGCCAAGAGGCGAGCAGAGATATGTTTATCCAGCTACGTGTTTGGCAAAGAGAAGAGAACTGGAAAAGAGAAGTGTGGCCAGCGGGTCACGGGAGGTGATTCTAGTCCTCTGCTCTGCACTCGTGAGACCTCACCTGGAGTGCTGTGTCCAGCTCTGGAGTTCTCAGCACAGGAAGGACATGGACCTGTTGGATCAGTCCATGGAGATGGGCCATGGAGGTGATCAGAGGGATGGAGCACCTCTCCTGTGAGGACAGGCTGAGAGAGCTGGGGTTGTTCAGCCTGGAGAAGAGAAGGCTCTGGGGAGACCTCATAGCAGCCTTCCAATATCTGAAGGGAGCTACAGGAGAGCTGGGGAGGGACTCTTTGTCAGGAAGTGCAGTGACAGGACAAGGGGTAATGGTTTTTAATTGGAAGAGAGGAGATTTAGATTAGACACCAGAAAGAAAGTCTTTCCTGTGAGGGTGGTGAGACACTGG
>BJBW01001660.1:10324-67065 GCA_004320125.1 Scolopax mira | reverse complement strand
GAGATGTTCAGGAGATGAGTTGACATGGTGCTTGGGGATATGGATTAGTAGTGGATTGGTGTTGTTTTGGGTGTGGTGTGGGGTTTGTGTGAGGGGTTTTTAGGGGGGTGGGGTGGTTTTTTTTGGTTTTGTTTCTTTTTTCATTGGTTGGACTAGATGATCTTAAAAGGTTCCTTCCAACCTAGGTGATTCTGTGATGCTGTTTCCTAAATTAAGAAATATATATTTCTGTGGTAGGTCAAATTTTGGTTCTGCAGTATGTATTTAGAGCTAGTGTGTAAAACCTAATATGATGTAAATCAACATAGATCATTGAGCACAATGTTGTCTGCAGTGATTTTATAAACTATCAGTCTGCATTGTGAAGTTATTTCTATTTTCTCTTTTTGAGAAGAGACTGCACCATGAGATGGGTCCCAAAAGACTTGACAGTATCATTTTTGAAACTATTTACATTCCTGACACTGCATAATAAAATTTTTATTCTGTTCTTTTGTGACTTTTTTTATTGCTCACTTTTGAAACATTGTGTTTTATTATCTTTCAGTCCTGTTATCAATACTGAACAATAATAAGACTTTAATGACCTGTTTTAATAAACCTGTTACAGATTTCTATGTTGATTTGACATACCTAAGTGTAGTAAAATGGTTTATGAGGAATAAACAGCTGAGTAATATCACATTCATATCCTTGGAGATGAAGTGATTGTAGATGAGAAATAAATAATTGAAGAAGACACAGTCTGGTGATTTCAGTTTCTGAACTAAGAAACAATGGTGAGTCCATTAGACACTGCAGGGCTCTATGCTTGAAATTTAGGAACGATATGGTTGAATGCCACATCCAGGATTCCTACGTACACATGCTTTCACATGAACATACGCATGGATATAGATACGGTATTGGAGAGATTTATTTTCTAAAATGTCTGAGTCCTAAAGGGTCACCTGCTTTCTGGCTGCAGCATCTATATGACCATTCAGGAACTTATGATCTTGACATGGTGAGAGGGTACCTATGCATTCAGAAGCATGCATACCTACAACATCGCCTTCTTAGCAATTTCATGTATAAATATATAGGAAAGGTAACAATTTATTGCTGTGTCTGTTTACACCCCTTCTATATATTCATGTTGCATGTACATGAATCTTTGCCATGAAGGCCTGGAGAGGTTGGCACCGTGGCCAGGTGTGCTCAGTATACTTTGAAGTCTGGAACAAAGGTTGGCTCTACTGTGACAGCTGTGTGCGTTCATCTGCTTAGCAATACAAGTCCAGACTTCTTTATGGGCAAGCGTGCCTTCCATGTGACTGATCAAATAGCACCGAGCCAGCATTTCAGGGGAGGATGTCTTTACCTTTGGGTTCCATTAGTCTGTATTAACAGCTGGCAACATGAGCGGTTATTGGCTGTTTTCTCTCTTGCTCGCTCGCTTGCTTGCTCACTCACATCCCCACTCCTTGACTATTTGGACATTGGTATTCTTCTGAGGAATACATTTATTTTCCAAACCTAACTACGCATGAGTAAAACAACCTGTTATTCCCCATTCGAACATCCTACTCGGTATTTGTGCTTGGGTTTTTACAGAAAAGATAAAACAATTAGAAAGGAGAAATACCATAATGTGACCAACCATGTAGTACAGGTAATGAAGACTGCATTGGGAAGCTTGACTATTTTTGGAAAAGCATTAGGTAAATATTTATTAAGCCCCCTTAAATTCTCAGGAATCAGTATTTTTTTCACAGAATAAAAGGCATTAAACTATCTCCCTTCATGTACAGTCATGCAATTTCAAGTGAATGTTTTCTATCTCTCTACATTGTGTAAAAATTAATAGGTAAATTTATAATTTTATTTTTATTTTGCACAATAATTTATGAGAAAATGAATTATATTAATTATATTGGCAAAAGTATGCTGTGTGTCACACAGAACTTAAATGTATACATTATTTTGGGGAGAGGGAAGCTCCCATAGCCCTGCACTTCAGCCAACCAATAATTGTAAAATCATATTAATAGACCACATGTAGCATAATGTAAGTTACATTAGGATGACAACAGAGTCATGCAGCTTTCACTTTTCTAAAAGCAACATGCATTAGCCATGAAATATATTTAAATTGCTGTTTTCACTACTCCTGTGAGGAGATCATATTTGTATATTTGTACTCTTGCCTTTAAACACTTAAGTTCTTTCATAAAAAACTCAATTTTCATTCACTTACTTAGAAGAAAGTGACCATGTTTGGATTATGGAAAAAAAGTCCTAATTAGGACACAGATATTTTAAAAATGGACACCAAGACCCATGAAGCTACAAGTAATAAAGCCCTTTAATCTACCAGGAAATAGATCTTTCAGCTCTTTTACAATGGATTTACTCAGTTCCAGTAAACACGAGGCTTGGGATGTGAAGAAGCCACTTGCCAAAACATAGGGGTAGTTGCTGTATCTGACTAAAGGAAATGGAAATTGGTCAAGGTGATTATTTTAGCAATTTGATGCACAGTAGCTGGTGCATCATAAATCCATGATGTTAGCTTAATGAGCAGTAATTTGAGTATAGTCACTCGCTTGTTTGAGGGTAAAGAGACTTTGAAATGTGAGCAGACACCTCTCTTGCTCATTTCTTCCTCTCTGCAGCTAGAGAAGATTTGTGCAGACTCTGAAAACCCTCCTGCTGTAGAAACAACCTGAAATTTAGCTCAGACCAAAGGCATAATAATATATTTGAAATGTAAATAAGAGTTCCCTTACTAAATTAATTTTCAGTATGTATTTTTCCATTTTATTTTTTACCTATATGTATGTATTTCAGGTATCATTTTGTGTCCCATGCTATTCTTCAGGAACACTGAAACAAAAATTGTTATGAACCTTTCAGTGATAGAAAAAGAGTTTGTAATAATCATATACCATACACGTCTTTTTTTATAAGTTACCATCAGAAATGTTTATGCATTATACACTTATTCTAGGAAATTACAGTATGGTATGTATTCCAGAGATAACATATAGAGGAATCTCCCCAGTATGCTTTAGTTTATTTTTTATGTTGGCATATATTCTAAATAATAGACAGAACTTGGGGATTATTTTTTTAATATTAATGTTATCCTATATATGGAAATACACAAAAAGATGTTTTAACTGGAATAAGCCAAACACTTTGACTGTTATATTGACATTTATGCTTGAGAAAGTTCAGGCCTGGAAGCTCTTGCACAGCAAGTTAAAAGGCCAATACCAGCCTCTGACCCAAAAGGGAACATTTCAGTTCAGGCTCAATCAATTGAAAATGCAGGGCAAAATATGCCTTTAGATGACACAGTTTGATTTACAAGATACACAAATATTTTCCATCAAGCTGAGCTAATTCAGGTTTGTATTTTGACTGTGTGTGTAGAATAGCTATAATTTATTTATGACCTATTAAGCAGATTGTTTCCAGTGTGTAAGAAATCCTAATTAGGACCACTGTTTTTAAAAGGGAAACTCACAATTTCTTTTATATCCTTTCATCAAAAGCACAAAGAGAAGGCTTTCATTCTTGTTTTTGTTTGCTTTGGTTTGTTTTTCTCCATGCTGTCTATTGAATGTCAAGAGGCCATACACATACTATTGTACAGTCATGTCTTTGAAGTCTCCAAAGAATTTCAGAATTCTCATACAGAGTTTATTTCTTGAAATACTTATTTCCCTCATGAAGTCACTATTCCTGAGGGGCCTGTGATGCCAAACCCTCTGTAAAGGCTGCTGTCTTACAAGCCAATTTATTGGGGGAATCTGAGCACTGGGGAAACAGCATTGAATAATGTTTGGGAGTTTAATGTATGCCTCAGGGCCTCATGAAGAGGAAACGCCATGAAGGAAAGTCTTCCAAACTCATTCCCATTCACCCTTCTGGCCTACCGAGTCCTCACTGCTGCCCCTAAACGGGGCCTGAAGTGGAAGCTGTAGAAGAAGGCTGTAGACATCTGGGCACAGAGGGATGTACAGATTGGGATCAGTATTAGTAGATACCACTGAAAAGTAGATAACAGACAAGTAAGTAAAAAACAAGAAAAATAATATTCAGGAGCAGCAGCATATAAAATAATGTTAATAGAATGCAGATGGTGGCCCAGATACTGTGCAGTGGCCCAAAGCCAGCATAGCTCACTGATGCCGGGTTACTTGGACTTGTTTAATCAACATAATTATTCCCACGATGCCCGCCCTTGGGCAGGAAGGGGTAGCAGGCATACAGCAAATATGCTGTGAATCACATAAGCGTGTGCTGTTTTTCTAGTGAGCTCATCAATTACACTTCTTTGATTTCATCCTGAGACCAGGATGGGCAGCCAGGACTGAGGGATACCAAGGCAGGCTTTGCTGCTTTCCCTGGACCATGTTGTATATTGTACACAGGTGCCTCAGCCACCACTGGTGGTCTGGGCGCAGCAGAGCACAGTCCTGAGATGCGTGTGCTCTCCAAAACCTCCACTCAACTTCCCTGCAGTTTGCTCTTGATGCATAGCTTGGTGTGAAAACATAGTATGGTGTGATTGAGGCAAATCAGTTTGTATATTGGCTGACAGAAGGTGGCATGTGGTACCTTGATTATGCTTGCTTGATGCCTGTTTGCTTCCTCTACCTCATTTGAACATTTATGCCTTTGACTCCTAACAGAAATACATGTACATATACAAAGCAAGTTTCCAACCCATAACCTCATGTGTGCTACTTCCTGGTCATAAAGTTGCCTTTCTCTGGGACAGGGGCATTAATGAAGGTAAATATACAGTCATATTCTCCCTATATGGCTGTATGATTTATTCCTTTACATTAGAGAGAATCAGCAGGTTTTTGAATGCTAGACATACCGGGGCAGTGCCCAAGCAACCATTGTGGAAGCCTCTGTTCTTTCAGATAAATTAGTAAAAGTAATGAGGTGGATCCATCTTATTATAGGAGAATGTATTAAGGCAGATTAATGCAGTTAGGCTGAATGACACCATAAAGTTGGGAGACGTGTTTCCCAGGTTCAGGCTAATGGACTGCAAGCCCCAGTGAGGAGTGTGGGGTGCGCCTTTCAGCGGTGAATAGGAAGGGGAATGAAGGCTACCGCTGAGACTGAAAGGCTTCCTTATATGAGGACTGAAAGGATAAGTTTGTTTTTCCAAGGGAAGCTTTCTTGTGTAGCCTCTATTTCAAAAGCACAAAAAAATAAAATTGACTATATTTACTGGTATAGGTTTTGAGAAAATAAAGGCCTGAAAAGCTACTTTTTAGTTATTGAGAGTGCAAACAAAAGAATCTTGGGTCAAAGCTCACTCCTTTCATAGCCTTTTATTTCTTCAGTATAGATTTGATTTCTGCATAGATTTAATATTATCTAAACTATTTTGCTTGAACGCTCTCATGTCATTCTCTATATGGGTCCTGCCAAAAGAATATTGACTGTTGACTGTTTTCTTCTGAGGCTTTAAGGTGTGTTTTCAGAAGTGCCTCTAGGGCTTTTTGTTTCTTCTTATAACTCAAAAGAAATCTTGCATGTGCATCCTTTCTTTCTTCCTCTTTACATTCATCAAAAATGAACAAAGGACGGTGCGGACAGTGAGTTAGTGTCATACATAAACCATACATCTATCTCAAGTTATTGCTGTGAAAACTCTACTTTGTTGAAGACAGTATTTATTGAAAGCCTCTTTTGTATATCAATACTCTGGAAGTCTCCAGAGGGACAACAAAGTAGTAGAAATTCGTTGTTGTTGTGGCTGTTTGGCTATCACAGTTGCGCATGCCTACCAGGGGCTGCTAGCAGAGATCTCCAGAAGGTCGGTCACGTAAGCATATCCCTAACAGATGACAGTGCTGCAGGTCCCTCCCGCAGGATTCAGAAGGTCTTTCTGCAATGGCAAAAAAGTTCCACTAACTTCCCAGGCTTCCAGAAATGCTAATCAGCAGTTCTAGTCTGCAGCACATTTATTACACCCTGACGTGCTGGAGACAGCCTGTTACAAATAGAACTGCCTTGTGAAAAATGCTGTTCCAGTGTTTTATAATAAAGTGCACCAATTAGATGCATTCATTAGGACAAACTGCTTGTCTTTTCTTATATTAGATCTTTTAAAAGGCACAATGCATTTCATAGCTCATTCCGCTCTGTATTATTATTAATTGAACAGAGCACATTACAAAGTTTTAATCCAATAACTGTAAATACATAATGAATAATATTTCCTTGGAGGCTGCCAGGGCTGCAGCAGCCTCCTCTACAGCTTTGCATACTCAGAGTAAGATATATTATCGTAAAGTCCCCTCTTCCCTTGCTGTAGGTTCCCTACAGGTATTGCAGGAACATCGCTGGAACAAGGAATGTTGCGTGTGCAGTAAAAGACAAATGTGTCATTTGTTAAAAGGCAAATTAGGAGCCAACCTTAAAATGCAGCCTTTCAACTTTTTCTTGTTGAGAAGGGTCACATGCACCAGTTCTTCATGTTGTCTTGCAGATCCCTGGATGCCAAAAGGAAAACAATGTTTTAATTTTAGCAGCATGAGGATTCCTAACTGCAGCATATTATTTATAAAGGGTAAATGGCAAACGCTAAATGAAGACAAAAGGAAACATTCTGTTCCTCTCTGGGGGAGCACAACATTATTATACAAGGTTGTGATTGGGCATAGTAAGATGAATTGAGCTGCTGTTCCTACTGACAAGAACATTACTTCTTAGATTCCTACTAATACATGAAGTAGCTGGCACTCCCCAGTTACACTTATGCAATGGATATGATCTACAGCAAAAGGACCCTGAACTCAATGATAAAGATATGAGTTTCTATATAAAAGAAGACTCTAGGGCATATTGAAGTGATTCCTGTTTTTATTGTGCATACTAATATTTTCATATGGAATACGTATTTGCAGTAACTTATGCTTAGACAGTACTCAAGGTACTTGGCAGAGCTAATTAGCTTGAAGAGAAGAAGTGCATTAATACAGTTCTGTGACCAATTCCAAGCTATATTATGGTCAATCAACATGAAAAATGGTCAGAGAGGGAGATAAGGTCTCCTTGTACAAATCCTTCTAGACATATCTTTTAATTTGCTGGAAGTTACAGCAACATGAGTTATTTTCAGAAATTCAGATTTACGCTCCTAGTCAATGAGATATATTTTTGCAGGATCTAGGCCTTTGGCACCTGTGAATATGTAGTCCCACCGTATTAGTTTCTCAAGACCTGCTCCTGTGACAACCGATAACCCTGCAAGAGAATTTCAGGACGGGTTTTTGGCCTCATGGCCTGAAAATATTCCACGGCTGTGAAAATTCTTACATCCTCCATTGAGCAGGATAGGATCATAGTGAAGTGGAGCAGTAAAATATATACCAAGTGGTTCAAAATAAGAAAAAGGAAACATGTTAAATATAGTAGCTACTGAAAATTTGCAAATATTGGAACTTGATTTCACAACAGATAGTAAATCCTAAATTTGCCATTTACTGATTTTGGTAACCAAATAGCATGATGTTGCTAAGCACTTTTAGGATTCTGTAGATAACTATTATTTAAATTTTCATTCTTTAATTCCCATCACTTCGTCATCTTTCTATTAACTACACAATGATGAGTCTGCAGAAAGGTAGTAGTATAACATACACCTTGAGGCAGGGATGGTGAAGCTACAGGGTTACACTTTGTATAAGTAAAGTACTTTTTGTAAATTTTGAAAGCACAAATTACAGTGGCATGCACTTTTACCTGGCAAAGACCAAATATTTATCCTGTTTGATTGAAATGGTTATTGCCTTTACCTATGCCAATCAGGAAAATTCATAAATTTCATGACTGTGAAAGTTTCATTGCTGAGGGCATATTCCATAAAATTATTTCTGTTGGTATAAGTAGGCCCAGTTAATCCACATAGTAATTTTTGAAAAGAAGCAAATTGATGCCTGAAGATGAAATTTAGACACCTAAATTCTAACTGTAGTCCTAAAATCCAGCTCAACTGCTGCCTAATGGAGGTGCCTCCTTTTTAATCAGAAAAGTGCTCAACACAGGAAAGACATGGATCTGTTGGAATGGGTCCAGCAAAGGGCCACGAGGATGATCAGAGGGATGGAGCACCTCCCTTATGAGGACAGGCTGAGAGAGCTGGGGTTGTTCAGCCTGGAGAAGGCTCCAGGGAGACCTTATAACAGCCTATCAAAATCTGAAGGGAACCTACAGAAGAGCTGGAGAGGGACTCTTTGTCAGGAAGGGGAGATTTACATTAGATACTGTAATTCTTTACAGTGAGGGTGGTGAGGCACTGGAACAGGTTGCCCAGGGAAGTTGTGGTTGCACCATCCCTGGAGGGGTTCAAAGTCAGGCTGGATGGGGCTTTGAGCAACCTGGTCTGGTGGGAGGATGGAACTAGATGCTCTTTAAGGTCCCTTCCAACCCAAACCATTCTATGATTCTAAGATTTTCCAGGTATCAATAAATTGTCTTTGAAGCTTAATTTTTTTTCTGTAGAAGACTGAGCAGATTTACAGCAGGTACCTACATGATGTTAACTTTTTAAAGATGTCTTATCCAAGACTGAGCTTCACCACAAATGCAGTAGTAGTAAGTATTTTCATTTATGGACATTTAAGGATGAACCAGAACATTGACTGCACTGGATGTGCTTCCACATATTTGTGCAGGTGCATTCTTAGTAAAAGTAATGACTGAAAAGCAAAATACCTCAGGGTGCCTGAGCACCAGCTTCACCAGTTCTGGGCTTAATCTAGAAAAACTGAGTAGACATCTTCATTCAGCTATGTTTTATAAGAAAACTATACCCCATATCTTAAGGAAAGAAAACAAGTCCCTCCCTGCCTTCAGTAGAGTTTTCCAGGAGTGTTCTCTCTCTAACACGGAATGGACATGGGAGTGTTAAGGAGAGAGCGAGAAATTATATGACTGTTTCCAGGAGCATTTTAAATTGGAAAGCTGACAGTAAAAATGTACATTTTAAAATGTTTAAAAACCTTTTAAATAGAAAAATTATCTTACAGTGGACCTCAAGTCTATTAGTTCAAATGTCATATGACATTAAAAATTATGCCATACCTCAGTTATTTTTAAAATATTTATATATTTTAAAACAATCTAAAATCAAATTGTAGTGCTGAAAATCTTTTATAGATTCAGGTGTAAGAATTTCTAAAAGAATCTGAGCATCTTAGATGGCAATTTCTTTTTACTTAAAAAACCCAAAGAATATTTTTTTTTGTATATCTGAAACATTTCATAAATGCTTTAAGTCCTCTAATAAAAAGCATTTATTAAAATCCAGGTGGCATTTATTTCACAGTGTGAGGGTGAACGTGTGTGTGTTTCAAACTCGGTGTAACACTCTTCTCTCTCTGGCTTTCACAGTGAATTGAACACTTAACTTTCTTCAGCAATATTGGAAGTCTCAATTTGTAGCAATTATAATGGGAAGCCATTACTTGATAGAAAGAAAGAAGAGTTAGTTTAGATGAAGAAATTTATTTAGATTCCTTTTAAAATAATGAGCACAGACAAATAAAAGGGAAATTCTTGCCAGAATTCTACAACCCCCTTTTTCAATTTGCATATTAAATTGTATATCCACCAGTTTCTGTTAATTCAGCAAAATAAGAACTTCTTCTAAAAGTAATTGCATTATTAGTCTACCTTGGCAGTAATGATCCTAAGGTGAAGGTAGAAAGTAATCGTATTTCTAACTGTGTCTTCTTTTTAATAATTAGTTGTAAAATTACGTTGCGCCTTTTCTGCTCTTGAGAACTTTTCTCTCATCTTTTGCACCGAGCCATCTTTACACTAAAAGGCAGATTTCTGCTAAAAAGGCATATTTCTCAAGATTGTTTTGGTTGATACTTGTTCAGCATGTCCAAAGTCAATATTCTCACACCTTTTTCAGTTGTAAATTGCTTTACCATTATTTTAATTTTCATTAAACTTTTCCATATTACTTCATCTGCTTTATACAATATGAAAATAGAAATAATATCCTTGTTTATAAAAGCTTTAACCAGTTATGAGAACAGGGACACTGAAAAGCAATAACTAAACCTTGACCAAACAAACAAGGAACAAGCAACCACCTTTCCCTCTACACCTCTAGCTCTCACAAAAAGAGTAGTTCTAAAAATCTAACTTTGGTAGAATTCTAGTTGCTGTATATATTCAGGGAAGTTTTAACTTGCTTTTGCTTTCAGATTTCTTATGGCATTTATCTAGGTCAAATTGTATTTATATATATTAAATTTTATTAATAATAAAATATTACTTCTTATGTCCTTCCTGCTTAGGAGAAGGAAAAAAAAAAATCCACTGGCTATCTCGACTGATTAAAAATTAAGTTATCACAGGTGTGAACTTAAGGGAAATATTTCCTAGCAAATCCTAGAAATGTGGAGTCTACTGTAATCTCTCAAAAGACTGTCACTGTTGTTTATTGCATATATTGACCAAAGGCTAGAAAAAGCAGTCCTGTATCACAGATCTTTTATGTTAAAACAGAAATAAAATGTTCCGTTTGCGCATTCTTTTTTCATCATCTAGAAGGATGCTGAACTCATGTAAATGTAGAACCCAGGAAAGGAAAAAAGCCCAACAGAATAAATTGTTGAGGCTGCCCCAGTGAATGCAGTGAGACAGTGAAAATGAGTTCCTCTTCATCCTGATGGCTTGCTTTCTTACTCTACATTGTTGCATTTTATGAGTCACTCCATGCTATGCAAAGAAAAGGCTTGCCGCTTTAATTTAGAATGTAAACTAATTTTTTCATTTTAAAACAAAACAAAAACAAAGGTAAAGAGATCGGTGTCAACACTATATTATTGTTTGTGTCTTCCTGCCTGTCATGAACATAATTTATTTATTCCAGGTCATGCAGGAATTAAGCAGTAATTACTTGCTTTGTTTAGACAAGTCATTCCATTTAGCACTATAGCTATTAGAGATTTTTAAAGAGGAAATTTAATTGTATCATTTATAACTTTTCTACTTTTAGTTCTAGAAATGTCATACTCCTAGTTGCATTTTTTATCTAATGTTTTTATTTAGTACGTATCAAGATGACATAATTTCTTTTTGCACCAAATACTGATTAAAAAACCCTGTTCTGCCCTACAGAGTCTTCTTTCACATTTTGAATGCTTACAAATACTGAATTCAGGGAATAATTCCCACTTAATATCTTTGAAATGGTCTTGAAGTAGGAAATATATTTTTTGTTCATGCACAAGCTATCCAGTGTCCAACAGAAAGCAACATAATTAAGTTTTCTATACTTAGTCTTAATTTTTCTTTTCCAAGAAAGAAACCAAAGCAATTTTGCTTCATTTTTTAAGGGGAGGGGTCCATGCTTTTACTATCCTAGGGAATGTTAATCTTAAGGACTGCATTGAAATTTGAGGGGAACAGATCAAAAGAGTTGTCAAACAGGAAATGAAAGATCAGTTGTAAAAACCAAAACCAATATTGGAGAGGTAACTGAAATTGATTACCCATTCTTCAATGGGCAGAATGGTGGAGGGAACATTTGTCATCTAAGTAGTCCAAAACGAGCGGCAGTGATAAGCAGTACTCTGCATTGCTAAAAGTATTACACAACCTTGACTAGCTACAAGAATTATTTAATATGATTAGTCTTTTTTTTTTTTTCTTTATGACACCCATAATTTAAGAGTTTGCAAGTGTTATCCTGGCACTGCCAGAAACAGATTCACGTTGACCTCAATATGTCACCAGAAAGATTTTCTGGAAATTCTTTTGTTTTCCATATGGCATCTTCGTACATTGGAAAGACAAGTGTTCTGTTATTTCTTTAGTCAAGCAAAGCACTCTTTTTTATTGTTACAAAATATTTATTCACATCACATTACTCTACAAATTAGTATTTACTGTGTACCAAGTAGTCCAATGTAACAAACTTTCAGTTTGATGAATGGTGGCTACATTGAAAAGCTGAATTAAACACGATCCATTTTATTCTGTCACTTAAAGTAGATGTTAATTGCATTTATTCAGTCTGACCATTAAACATTGGAGAATCCTGCAGTTGGAGTTACGAATTAGCATGGTGGAGTCCAAAGGATATATGTATATGTGGATGTGTATTTATGTGTGTCTTGGAGTGTACTTTTGGTTTTTGTAGTTGTGATCTGTGGTGGGGCTCAAGAGAAATGTCACAAGAATGGAGATTAACTCACTCTAGATTATGTACAGTTTACATATTTCACAGTTTTTAAACTCAAACACCAAAAATATTGTTTACATTTTTCTTTAGTGAACTTCTTCTCTGTTGTACACACAGAACAAGAAAGAAGAGTTCCCAAATAGCACACTAAATGTCCCTCTTCTCTCTGTTCTATCTCTCTTTGCAGATGTTTTTTGAGGAGAGCTTGAGGTTTCCCTTGTGAGGAGAAAAGGGCATCTCCTCCACTGAGCTGGAGGGGCAGCAGACAAGTACAGAAGCAGGGGCAGCGCATGCAGCCCACCCTGCAGAGCGGCGAGAAGGTGAACATCTGCAGTGGGTACCCACGTGTTTTGGATGAAGTCCTCCTCTCTCTGCCTCCTGCTCCCAACTTCGGCTGAGACCCAGGCAGTCAGAAGCCACTCGGCGTTATCCTGTTGCCGTGTTTGCGGATACGGAGCCAGTCTCATCACTGACCACTGGCAAGCAAATGGTCTGAAGTGGCATGTTCATGCAGGGACGAGTTTCTCAAGTGCCAGAAGCATACCTGGGGTAAGACAGCTACTGATTTCTGGGCTGCAAGAGTTAGAATCGGCACCTGCTTACAAGTTTGATGGATAAATGGGAAGGGTGGAGTGGTAGCAAATGTTCAGTTAAGGGAGAATTGTCAACGTGAACAACATTAGAAAAATTTAAATTCTAAAACTATTTATCACCATCCTTCAGCTTTTATTTGCACTGTTGAAATATCAAAATCTCAATCCGATACTCTAAAAACAAAATTTTTTTTTCCTAATTTTCTGGTTTTGTTTACAAAACAATGCTTAAGAGAAAAAGGGCAAAGTGATTCTAACTCAAGACTTAATATTACATATTCGTATTTTACCCAAATACTTCTTTTGTTCACAAAAGAAAATATCCTCTCCTTCAATCCTAACTGTTTTCACATACTAGATATTTTAGAACCAGTCCCTATAGTTTTCCCTGTACTGCTTCTGTACGGGTACTAGGCAATGATCAAGAAGTTCCTCCTGACCATCTGCTTACTGACATAAATCAACAATGTCTTTCACGTAGTAACAGGCATTACTGCAGTTTATGTGGCATCTGAGTTAGATTTTCAGAGAGCAAATTTTACAGCTATGGTTTGAGAAATAATTAACCACATGTCTTTGGAAGAAGCCCTTCTTGATACTGTATTTGAACAGAATTTGGAACTGTTAAATTTATGTTATTTTTGTATTTTTTGTTTTGTTTTGCAGTCTGGTTGGCTGATAAAGCTTGAAAATTTGTTAAAAATCAGAAGATCTCTAATATTTGAAAATCATACAATAATACTGAAGATGATTCAAAACAGAGATGTGGACTGTCAATAACCAACAGGTAAATGGCAAAAGTATCAGAAATTCTTGATTATTTCTGTTCAAATGAAACTAGGAAACACCAAACAGTTTGCAGGTAATACAAACTGTATTTTTATAAGTATTGTTCTTGTCTGTCAGCTTCAAAACCCCTCTTACCGTTTGACTCCAAATTTCTTTGTTGCAATATTTATAAACCTGCTCTTATGTGTCTTTTAAGTAAATGTGAATTAGCCAAATAATGAAGCTAAAATTATAATCTGTTTGATAGCTGTTTGAATGGAAAATCAAAAACTTGCTGTTATCCTGCAGCATGCCGGAGACTGCCTTCCTTTACCAAAAGGTACTCGGTTTATTACTTGTAAAGATAAAGACTAATTAAATGTTACACAGCCTTTCATTAATTCAAAAGCTCCACTAATGAGGAGTACTATCCTGTTAAAAAAGTTATAAGGCAAACAGGTCTGAAGAATGAAGCAAGCCCATGGGAGCACCAAGTGCTGGCAACGAGGCTTGCAGCCCTGTCATGCTCACAAGGAGCAGTGGCTGCACAGGAGGTCAGTGTGACCACTTTGGGGATGAAGGGACAGAGAGCAGTCCTGCCAAGGAGGACTTGGGGCTAGTGGCGAATGAAAAGCTGGAGATGAGCTGGCAATGTATACTCACATCCCAGAAAGCCAACTGTATCCTGGGCTGCATCAAAAGCAGCTTGGCCAGCAGGTCAAGGGAGGTGACTCTGCCCCTCTACTCTGCTCTGGTGGGACCCCACCTGGAGTACTGTGTCCAGTTCTGGGGCCCTCAGCACAGGAAGGACATTGACCTGTTGGAGTGGGTCCAGAGAAGATGATTAGAGGGCTGGAGCATCTCTACTCTAAGGACAGGCTGAGAGAGTTGGGGTTGTTCATCCTGAAGAAGAGAAGGTTCCAGGGAGACCTTATTGCGGCCTTCCAGTACTTAAAAGGAGTTACAAGAAAGACAGGGATAGACTTTATAGCAGGGCTGTTGCAATCAGACAAGGGGTAATAGTTTTAAGATGAAAGAAGGTAGATTCAAACTAGACATAAGGAAGAATTTTTGTACAATGTCAGTGGTGAAACACTAGAATAGGTTTCCCAGAGAGGTGGTAGAAGCCCCATCCCTGGAAACATTTGAGGTCAGGTTGGATGGGGCTCTGAGCAATCTGTTCTAGTGGAACATGTCCCTGGCCATTTCAGGGGATGTTGGACTAGATGGCCTTCAAAGGTCCCTTCCAACCCAAACCATTCTACGATTCTAGTAGAGTATTTTGGGGGCCTTTTAGAATCATAGAATCATAGAATCATTTTGGTCGAAAGAGACTTTTAAGATCATAAACCAAGCGTTAACGTGATACTGCCAAGTTACCACTAAGCCATGTCCCTCAGCACTGCATCCATACATCTTTTAAATGCCTGCAGGGATGGCAACTCAACTACTTCCCTGGGCCGCCTGTTCCAATGCTTGATAGCCCTTTTACTGAAGAAATTTTTCCTAATATCCAATCTAAACCTCTAAATTCTGTTTTAGAAACGTAGTGATTCGCACACTGTACATCTTGTATAAGAAATCTGACCATTCAGGAAGCTGTGACAACCCTTTCACTCCAGTGTGGGAAATCACTTAGGTCTGGCAAAGATAGAACTGACAGAAAACCTATGTACACCTAACTCTGCAAACGTATTTGCATGGATAAATTTGTGTGGGTTTTGCTACGTGTTTTGGCTGTGAGCAGGTGGCATATATCAGACCTCTCTTTCTGATGGATTTTGAGTTCAAGGCTCATCACATTCCAAGTTGGTGTGGGGGCAAAGTGGAAAGTAAAATTACAAATCGCTCTGGGTTCTTACCTTCCTGCCCAGCTTAACATGCTGTGTAGCCATTTTTACCGGAAACTACTTTCTGTTTCCTTCTATGGTTTTTACAGAAAGACAGGATTCTAGGCAGATCACGTTGTGTGTTTAGAGACACATAGGCACAAATGTGTGTGAGTTTGTATATATATATATATATGCATATGTGTGTGTATGTATACGTCTGTGTGTATGTAGTATGTACTTAGGTACACACATTTTATATGCCTAAATGTGTTCACATGTTTTCCAGTGGTCAGTCCGACTGTAGGAAGCAGTGTATTAATATGTGACTTCCCTTTGCTCAGTTTCCCTTGGACTATTGAGTCCCTCTGGATGGCAATGAGTTAGAAAAAGTCTGTATTTCAAATAGTTTTGTCAGCATTGCCTGGAGCAGAGCCCAAAATGAGTGTAAGAGAGCTTAACCCTCTCCTCCGCTCAGGTGGGCAAAAGGGGGCAGTTGGTGTGAATCTGCCTTGATTGCTCCTGCCTGAGCTTTCTGGCTCCCCAAGTGCAGGGGAACAAATGCTGCTTGAAAGGGTTTAACTGGCTCATTTCTGAAGACGTAATCAATGAAGGTAAGGGTTAGGCTGTCGCATGATGAAGTCTCAGGGCACAATTTTAGCTGCAAAATGTGGGTTTATGCACCTATTTATGATTGGTATTTTTTAGAACTCGAAGTGACTGCGATACATGCAGGAAGGGTTGGTTTTTTTCTTTAATTTTGTATTTTTGGTAAGTGTAGTCAAGGTTATTCAAGCTCAATGCTGAGTTTCTTTAAATAGAAGTAAATGAAGGGTTAATACCTCATCCTAGGAGTTTGGAATGACATTTGAGCATGAAAAGCAAGTTTCATTTGAATGTGAACCTTTTCAAATTATATTTTCTGTGAACTGTTGCCAACTTGATTACAGAAACAGAGTTGGTACTGATCTAGTTAGTAAACTGCCTGTTTGTTTTAAATCTAATACGAATGCTTAAATTTAGTGACATGCATATATATTACTCTTTTGCTTTGAGTATTGGTAGTTCTGTCGTTCTTAAACAGACTGCTCTGGGAAATAATGTTAAGGAAGAAAAAATGACCATAAGAACTCCTTCGAAGGGTTACACACAGAAGGAATATGCAAACCAGAATTCATTTTATATATATATATATATATGTATATATTCTGACTACTAAAGGATCTTGCAGTTGGGCCCTACAAGGCACTATACTTTATTTAGACTCTCCCCCTTATATCTCTGGAATAATGGGAAATAGTTAATGAGAATAAAGTAACTGTACAAATTCTGGTATTTATTCCCCTACGTGAAAGATCAGCGATTCTGTGACTTGCTGATTTTCAATTTGATAAGTTGTATAGTCCTCATGATGTTCTTCACCACTGCTATGGGTTACATTCAGAGGGAGACTGGGAGTGGAGCAGCTTGCTAGCATCTGGATATGATAAGAGGTCAGCTAGCAGTGCCATGCCAGGTGACACATCTGTATGTTCATCACAGAAAAAATTGACTTTGCTGCATGGTCTTGTCAGGAAACAAAACAGTTCAGGGTGAAGGAAAAAGAAGGTTTTATAAAAAAGAAATAATAGGAACTTCAGTCTTGCTTGTAAAGCCTTTCTAAAGGAGGTGAAGAAATATTTTTTTTTCCTAAAATACAGCCAGACCATGAGTTTGAAAAAACTTTGTTGTTTCTTAGTAGCAAATACATTGATAATTAAGTCAGGCTTTGTTGTCTTATGCCCTTTTAGAGTGTAAAGAATATTAACAATATTTGAGCTTCTAAAAGCCATGGGTCCTGAAAATCTTCTGTTTCACTCTTTGGAGCTGGCAGCAATCAGTGGGAGTTTTCATCAAGAAAATGGTATACGGTTATATCTCACATATGAATTCCCTGAATAGGAAATCGTTTTTCCTAACAACACTAACTGTTGAAAAACAGTGATATGAGATGAGGATGGTTGTTGAGTAATCATTGCATACATATGATGGAAACAGTTGCATTCATCTTGCAGCCATCCTATATTCCTTATTTCAGTATACCATTGCACAGATTGTACCGGTAAATGGGTATAGAAATAGCTTTCCTTGAACTTTGTCAGCTAAATGCAAATATGGCACAAAAGCTTTTCTCCAAAGAGTTAGGTTCATATTTATGTGAACTGCTTAACTCCGGTTTCCTTGTTCAGTAGTTCTTTGCCAGAAATAAAGTGGGTTCCATCAACAAGCTGAGATATAAATCTTGAATGACTGAGACCTTTGGGAAGTGGTTGGAATAATGGATTGAATGTCATCTGTGTATGCAAAGTTGACAGAATCTGTCAGTCTTTAGGAAAGCTTTGATGTGTGTGTGTTTATATACCTGTGTGTCTAAGGTGACTGTGCTTTGAAAGTCCTTAGTTTAAGTGACAGCATATTTGGATCATTAATCTGGACCCTCATTTTTACGATGCCTACCAGATTTCAAGGCAACCAAGGAAACAGTCACGTGTTGCTTTTGGAAAGAGCTGGAGCGGTTTAAATATCTTAAGAGCCACTACTCCCATGCAGAAAGTGTGTCCTCCCATAAAATAGTCACCTGGGTGCGTCCTCATGCACTGCAGTGCCCAAATCTGCTGTTTGCCTTACACCTTTTTGACTTAATTCGACTGCACTGGTGCAGAGAAGACACTTCTGACTTTCCATTTTGCCAGCTGAGTTTCGTGGTTTATAAATTCCAGCTTGGGAGTGGCAGTGACCAATTGTAGGTGACCACCTCTGCCTAGGGATAGTGCTTGATAGACTGTGATACGCGCCGAGAACGGGTGTTCTCAGCCCCCGTGGCTTCAGCGAGGCACATGGATACTGCTCACTGAACAGCACGTGGTGGGAACCACCCTAGAGCTTTTCCAGGTACCGCAAAACCACTGGTTTCACTTCTGAGACCATCAGCAGCCCTCCCCCTCTTCTCCAGGCTTCCGTTCTTATCACCTGGAGGAAAAGCTGTACTTTGCCAAAGGTCGCCTCTGATTTTTTGCCCTGTTAGGAGAGCACAGAACACAATTTGGTACTACCCAGCAAAACATGATTATCCCACCTTCTAGCACGTGGCACAAGAGAGAGAAGGGATGTGGGAGCATTCCACATCCGAGCGTAAAGGGAGCAGAGAAGGAAGAGGGCGAGTGACTCCCCCGCTCTCTGTTCTGGCAGGAAAGGCTTACCTGAGAAAAACACTTCGTTGCCTCCTTGCAACTCCTTTCCTTCCCTCTTTAATCCCCATCCGTGCTGATCTGAGCCAGCCAGCTCTCCTTATCCCTGATTTTCTGACGACTATTCACTGTTTGAACTCCTCTAATAATTGATTATATTATGTTAAACTGATGGATGGTTCTAGGCAGACAAAAAGCAGGTAGATATTTGTTACTGTTTTCATAGTTAACATTTGAGTCCAGCCTCCTGCAAGCTTCCCTGGAGCCACTGCGAGGGCTTTTCTGGGAGCTGGTGAGGCAGATCCCTCCTTCCAAAGGAGAACATTTGTAGGGGAAATTTCTCATTCCCAAATGAAAATAAAAGTCTTAAATAATGCAAATAAATAGATTTTATCTTATTAACTCTATCTTTTTCTCCAGGTTTATTTTGCTGTAAAATTTCTCTTTAATTGGACCCCCTTAATATCTTGTGGTCTATCACTCTCAGATGAATTACTTCATTCATTGCAGCTTTTAACGTTGAATTTCTTGCACAAAGGAGGTGTTGAATGTATTGTCTTTTCTGTGTTCTGTTATTTAGCTTTATGAATAAGTTGAATGGTATAATGATCATCTTTGGTACCCTAGAACAGAAGAGTTCTGGGAGAAAAAAATAGAAAAGTTTAATTTTTTTTCCATTTTTAACAATTCATAATTTATTAAAGAAAATCCTCACTTGCGCCAGTGTCCTTAAACTTCAGGCTTGCAGATATTTTTTCTGTGTTTATGATTCCAAAGCACATAAAATGATTATTATACTACAGTTTAATATCTGAACATTAGCACAAGCACAGGAAGCTTGTGGATTCTAGAGGAAAATCCTGATGTATTTACTGTGTCTCTGTTCAACAACTTACACTATCCCTCAGCTACTGGAGAGTTTCCCACAGCTGGTAGACAGCAAACCTAGACAGAACTCCATAAACATCCATCATTTATTTCATTGCAAAGTTATCTTTTTTTTTCAGTCTAAATTGCAGATTATTGATTTGAACCAACCTGACAGAATTTGCAATGAAGTAAATTATGGGCTTTTGTCTCCTCAGTAGAAAGTGGATAGGTGGAAAAGAATAGCTCTTCTGGAATTAGTTCATTTCAATAAAATGGTTGGGTCTAAATTGTCTTGCAAGAGTGTTCTGAGATCATGGTTTCCCAGAGGATGAGTTAGCTCATGAGCCCTTATGCTTAAGTGTCTTCTTCACTTAAGAAGGAGTCAGACCATGCTACATGGCCCTCATTTTAGACCTGCCTCCAAAAATTTAAGACATATACTGTAACAGAAAGCGAAGCAAAGTGTTGTGGTATGTATTTTCCAAAAAGGGTTATTTTTATGTTTAAATTTTCATTTTGAATGTACATTTTAAAATTAATTAAGAATACTGAAGTTTTCCAGGCATTTCAGTTGACCACTTTAGGCTACTTTAGTGGTCTAAATTTCCTGTATTCAGGAGTAGGTACTGTACCTACCTGCCTTTTTTTTAATCTTTCTTTCTAATTGTCTATTTTTAGTGTTCAGTATCTGACTTGCTAAAGACAATGGCAAAGGTCTTCATAAATTTGCTGAACCCTGTAACCTTTTTAGTTTGTATGGAAACAATTAAGTCAATCAAGAGAAAGCTACATTTGTACATCTTTTTAAACACCATAAGTAAGAAATATTGGAAAAAAAGTAATCAGTTTCTAAATTAGAGTAAATATTTGAAACAAGATTCATAACTTGGATTTCACTAATGCTCTGTTACACAAAGCATCTAAAAATTTAACACTAAGGGTTAAAACTGTAAGTAAAAGGAGTAAGTTAACAACACAAAATGTCTTACCTGAAGGACATCAAATATCTAAAAAATTGCTATTAGATAAATCAGAGAACTGTCTGTTCTCTAACCTAGTCTGTTAGTATTCTCAAAGGAGGTAATCATTATGTAATTATTTTCTTGAGACAGCATCATCAACCACTTTTTTATGAATTTTATGACATGCTAATTTCCCATCTGTCCCAAGTAATATAGACTCCACACTTTAGTTCATTCCCCATAACTGAATAGCAAAATTGCAAGATCTAAATGTCTGTTCAGTCCTTCTGAAGGTTGGGTATAGCTGAAAATGTTCAGGTTGTTTGTACTGGAGGGAGCATCCCTCTCAAACATTTCTTTAGCATCAGTTATCGATGCCTTCATGTTGACAGTCATCAACAAAAACCACTTTCTTGGTATGGAAATCCAGGCCCAGCCACTTACAGTATTTGCAATACTTATCCATAGCAACTTCAGCAGGTGCAAACAGATGGCTGACATTTCTGTTAGGCCATAAAATGCAGAATACTACTGTCCTGCTACGCCTAACTGGAAGCAATTAAGTATGAAGCAGGATATCAGGCTATGAATCACAAGTCATTTGTTTCCTGTAAATTGCAGTTTGTTGGGGGTTTTTTTTAATGCCTCATTTCATGGAAGCCCCAAGGATGGCAGGAAAAGCAGCAAAAAAGGAAGGTAAGTTCATACTCGAAGCAGTTTGAAGTTCAGTTGGAAAGTGAGCTTCCCTGTTAAAATCTCTGAGAATAAATCTAGTTTGGGAGGTTACTGCCGTACCCCACCTCTGGTGTTGCATTCCTTCTTATATGACCTCCTGAACTTCTTCCTAAAATATGCTGGATCAATTACTTATGCTGTGCTTATATGCCTAAAAAAGAACCAAAACAAATAACGATAACCATTCTTGAAATTATTTCTCCGAGCTTGATTGTGTCACTAATGCTCTAAGAATAGTTGTATCAGGGCAACTAATGGATGCAGGAATCTGCAGCAGAAGTAGCTTCAAGGGATGTTTAAGAGCTTTTTAGCTAGGTTTGGGAACTCAGAGTCTAATATTTAAATAGAACAAATTTGCTGTAAACAGAGGCAACTGAGTGGAAAAAGAATAGAGGGCAGAAAAAATTTGGAATGTGAAATGCAAAATTAAAACAAGGAGGAAAAGATTATTAAGAGTCTGAAAAAAACCCCTATTTTTCTTCGTAGTTGGTGAAATGTAAGAGGAAGGTGTAAATATGATAATAGAAATTTCATTTCACATCATGCTCCTGTTTTATGTCTTCAGTTTTCTACGAGTCAATCACAGTCCTTTGCTAATTACTGCCACAAAGCTGAATAAATGGCAAAGGGAAATAAGCAACATTTGTGTATAGGTTGAGTGTAGTGACATTATCTCAAAAGAATAAGTTGATGTGACAATGTTTTAAATATGAGCTGGCAACTGCTAGTGAGCTTGCACTGCCTGTTTTTAACCTTTAATTTGTCAGAATGCTGTGAATAAAGATTGACTTCCTTTACTTAATATTTATTTTTTCGGTGCCTTCAAATTGGAGCTGTCATCATTAATGTTTTGAAAAGCTGTCCAGTTTCCCAGTGCTTTCTGTAGGTTCATTTGTCACCTGATTCATTCTTCCAGTGCGGAAGAGTGAAGGACCAGTGGAGGTCTTTTGTTGTGTTACCGGAACAGGGAGGATTTAATAGTCTAGAAGTTTCGGAGTAAAACGAAAATTCCTAGATGTTTATATTCAAAGACTTGTACACTGTTCACACACCTTTCAGATGGCCTTGAGCCACCACAGGCTTTGGCCTCTATTATTTGACCTCCAAAATATGTCATAGAAAGAACACATTGGATCCAGAGGAAGTGATTAAATCCATAAAAGTTGCTGCTGAGCAGAAAAGTTCAGATCTAGAGTTGCAAAGGTTCCCAAAAAGCAAAGAAATTCTACTAAGTATTTTCCTTTGCTTTCTCCACTCCCGCCCTCCCTGTGCCTCAAGTCACAGGATTTGTGGAGCTTGGGAAGCATATGATGTGAAAAACACAGGTTTAGAGGCTGAATTAATCTTTGCATCCTAAAAGAGCAGCTCAGCCCTGTAACAGTTCAGAGCTCTTTAGTTGTCTCAGTATTCCTTTAATAATCCTGCATTAACTTAGATGCATCCTTTTCCATTCACTGGCCTGATCTGCCACCCTCCCATTTACTCATTCACCTCAGTATTATAATGTTCAGATTAACTATTAAATCTCGTTGGTTTTCCCTAACTGTCATGACTATCCAAGTGAGGAATATTTTAAAATTTCATGTTCAAGAGACAAAATATTAAAGCTGAGAAAAACCCAGATTCATTAAAATTATCTTTGTGTCCCTGCCCATGGAAGGGGGGTTGGATGATTTTTAAGGTCCCTTCCAACTCAAACAGTTCTATGATTCTATGATCTTTTTTGTTTTGAGACAAACTGAAAAATCAATTATTCACATAGACAAGAAATGTTTGTTTTCCCATGATTTTCTTACAAATAAAATAAGATAAATACAGGTGAGGCTGCATGAGCAACTAGTTCAAATCAGTATTCAGAGTGAAAAAAACTCATATTTTGTGGTGTATATGAATTTATATCAATTAAAACCAAGTTATCTTTACATACTCCAAAGTAAAAAAATCACATATGGTTTCAGTGTGTAGCTTCTATTGTGTTAAAAACATCCAACTCTTTCCTTTTGTCTTTTTTTAGGAGAAGTGAGCTGTTGAAGTTACATTTGTCAAAACTAAATCCTATGTTGGAAGCACACAATGAAAACATAAAATGAATTGCAAGAAATGCATAAAGAGACTGATAGTCTGCCTCTCATGAATACTTTTAAATATGTATTTCCATTTACTTAGAATGGAACGAACAATAAAAAGAAAACAATGAATTTCTTGTTACTAGGTGGGCAGCTTTTGCAATAGAATTTGGAAGTAATTTATGTGATGGTAGGATACACACCTAAGATGGGATGGAGACACAGGGAAACTTTGAAGGAAAGCTATATAAATGTGAAGTAAGGATGAAAGAGGGGAAAAGGAAATAAAGATAAAAAGATTTTAAATATCTGAGGGCAAGGCAAAAGGAAAGTAAAGGCGTCAAATTCATTGCTGTGTATTCTATTAGCAACAAAGGACCCAAGAAAATATTGATCTAAATTTGTTTCTGGCAGAGAAAACATGCTTGTGGGATAGAGGTTCTTTTCTATCACTCATTTTGAATGCCAGCATTCAAATAGGATGTATATCAAATCGGATGTATAACTTGATAAATACTCTATAGCTAGGATATTTAATAGGACAGGATGTCTTATTAGTGAGTTCCTCTAGGGAATAGCCATATAATGCAGAGAACATGCTACTTTATTTCACCTGGTGGAGCTAACTTTGAACTCCAAAAAGAGACCATGGGATACACATAGAAAGTATCCATACAGTGTCCCCAGGTGTGTGCCTTTTCTGTATCTTTGCTTCCCCCTTTGTTTTTGTTGTTGCTATTGTTCATGTGCAATCCCAACTTGCTCCTTTGCTACATTAAGGTTGCTGGCGTTGCTATACCACCTTCCTTGGATATTTGCTACCCCTTTTCCTGGCAACAGAATGAATAGAAATTATAATTCTGACATTAATTAGCTGAGAATCTGTACATCACCAAATACATTTCTAGAAAATTCTTCCACGAGAGTGATTTTGAAAGCTCTGTCATGGCTATTTGGTTTAAACAGTGAAATGGTCCCGGGTACCATTTGTACCCGGGCCACCTGAGCATTTGAGAGAAAGCCATTATGAATAGAAGACTAGCTGGCGTGGCTGGGAAGAAGCCTGGTGGGTACAACAGAATGGAGGCAGCTGGGTAAGGGCTGTTTCATCACTCAACAGTGTGCTCTAGAGATACCGACAGAATCAGAAATCTCCTAGAGCAACTCTTTGCTACAAATGAATACATAATAAGCTACAGTCCATGTGACATGTTAAAAATCTGATGGAAAGCACAATGATGTGGTTATTTATACCCTAATTTCGCAAGAGGAAGTGGAGATATTTATGAATGATTACTAAGTCAAATACTCTGATTTTCACAAAAGGGTTTTAATTTGTCATGACTTGCCACAAAGTAGAGATGAACAAAATCAAGAAATTAAAGAATGTCACATCCTTTCAGAGTGACAGAAAGGAAATAAGCTGAAAGTAGAATTGGATTGGCCGCAGGTAGTATGCTACCAATCTTTCATGAGAGTGGAAGTGGACATCATGGGCATCTTGAACTTGGCAATGGACAGTTTATTTTTATGTACAGTCCACAAAAACATTATTTTACTTGACATGTTCAGGTGAATAATACAGACCTATGGTTTTTCCTCTTTTAGGAAATCGTATTGCACTGTATAAAATTATGAAAGAAATATCATACTATTATTCATAGCTATGTTACCTAGGATAGCACAACTTTGATTAAAAGTAACTACATTTATTTTGGTTTTATAGATATTAAATTAGTAATATATACTAATATGCTAATATAGACTAATATGCTACCATTCAAATAGAAGCTCATTCACCCTGCTACTATCTGCAGCTAAATCTCATCCCTTGCTTTAATTCATTCTTTGCCACATATTCCTGCATCCGACACTGTAATTATACCCAAATGTTTCATAGATTCTGTTAATGCAGAATTTCTGGGTTCTTCTATGTTTATGTTCCTTTTTTTTTCCCTTTTCATATATGCTTGCAATGATTAATTCCTCCTAAATCTACTCTAATGCTTTACATTTTTCACATGGACTTTAGTCCTCTTTCTGAACATAGTCAGTACTGCTCTGATTCTGCCACGAGTTGGTAGATTTGCTTGAAATCTTCATCACTGGGCCTGCAGTCCTGTTGGCTTGAGATTTTCCCATTCCTTTACTACGTTCAAATGCATACTACTGCATTCAACTACTAACATTATTATTATTCTTTCAGTAATGTTCATTTCCATAACTTTGTTCCCACTGCCTTTTGGGCTCTCATCCCCAGTGCAGTTGTCCACACTGAAAACTGAGGCAACGCATTCATTAATTTCAAGAGTACATCATCTCTCTGCAAAGATACTGATGTCAGAAGGTCTGGGTTTATATGTTATCCCCTTTTGCCTCTTAGAGTCTTTCATACCATTAGCCTACAATAAATTCTGCACCATTACTTTGTTCTTTAATTTTACTATACAAGCACATAGTTCAGTACCTCCACATCACTGGTACTCATGCTCCAACCCCTCTCCGGTAATTCTCTTACTTTCAGCCTGACACATTCCAGCATTAATTCCATTGCTTCATTTTGCTCCCTGGTACCTGGAATTTCTATACAAACACTACTAACGTATTTATATGATGATGGTTTCTCTCATTTTTCATTAAGATTATGTTTTCCATTATGACATACACACCATTTTCTGTGGCAAAAGGAAATAACAGGAATGTAGGGAGACACATAGCTTTGCTGGTCAGCTTTGATTAATCTTTGGTCAGTTTCAACAGCCTGCAGTTTCTGTAGCCCACAGTTATGTGGCAAGTTGAATTCACATGATTTCTTTGTCAGCAGAATTGACTTTCTGTATGATTTCTGCCAAGACACGTCAAAAGACTGTTTCTTCCAATCAATGTTAGAAGAATTATTTAATGGTTTCTGTTAGTGCTCATTTTCAAATTACAGACTACATTTTGATTCAATCTGTGTCAAAGTATGTTTATTTGATATGAAATTAATACTTTGCACTTTGGTAGTATCTTCTGCTTGAGCAAGTCAACTTGCTTTACAAATATTAATTAAGCTTCCCAATGCTCTTTCTCATAGCAAAATGTAATTATTTCAGTTAGTACATGGGTTAAAGAAGACACATAGAGCAGCCAGAGAAGAGCTGTGTCAAAAACTCAGTCCTCTGATTTAGCTTCGAGAAATTATTTGCTCTCTGGTTTAACGTGGTGTATCTGGGTTAATGTTCCTCCAGTCAACGTCAGTGTCGGTGCTTGGGTTACCTGTTGAGGTGAATTTCATATTAAAGGATTTATGAGTAAATTCTTCCTGTAGGGTTTGTTAAGCTTTCTCTTAAGATCATATTTATTCACTATCCATATTCGAGCACTGCTGTCTTTAAATGGTGTTTTCCTCACTCCCAGGAAACAGTACCAGAACCTAGAGGTTTACAAGGACTCTGAATTTACAAATTTGAGCTATAAATGTATAAAGGAAAAATGAGGGGCAGCAATAGTTCTCTATCTTAAACTCTTTCTTCACAGTTATAAATATAATCTAGAAGTCAATCTAAAAGCCAAACAAAATGTTAGAGGAAATTATAAAATTTGTATAACCAACACATGGAATTCTGTATATAATATCAAATAAGCAAACTGTCTGCTGCACGTACTAGTTTCCTTATCCCCATACAAGGCTCTGCTCCTGTGAACTGGCAGATGAACACACAAGCAAACCTTCCTGTTCCCATGACCCTGTTCTCAGGCATCTTCTAATGATGAAAAAGTTTTACTTGTTAACTACTTAATTATCCAATTGGAAGTCTGTGTAAGCCAAAATAATAGATTGCAGACTTTCATGTGTGTGTGTGAGGTTCTTCTTTAATTGATTTTTTGGCAGGAAAAGTGGTAAAGTTGATATATTCAAAATATACCTATGATGACATATTATGGAGTGGAAAAAAAAAAGCTAAGAGAAAAATTAACCATGCTGGTTGTAGTGTACACCAGGTAAAACACATAAATGTACTTTGATGATTATGCTGAGACAAATAAGAGGGAAAATGTCAGTTAGGTCATTTTTTAAAAAGATGGATGTAAAGGATTTTGATCTGTGGAAAATGTAGATGAGAGCACCTAGTCAGCCTCATTACCTTTAGGTTCATGCAGATGGTGAGTGGGTTTACTTCAGAGTGAAGTTTTGGACTTACACACCAAAAGTTCTCATATATCCTTGTTTTGGCACTTAGGAGCTTTTTTAGGATATGGTCCTTATGGCAGGAATATAAAATTCTTACTCATGTTGCATCACAAACTATTTCACCAGACTTTCACCTTTTTCTACTTTCTGTATAATGTGAGCAATTTCACTCATTTAACTGAATATTGCAGTGGTTTCCTGTTGTTGGATAGTTACCTTCCCCCACTTGTGGTTTTAATGAACTTAGATCAAATATTTTGGCGTGAGGTACTACTCAGTGTGAGTAGCAGCATTACAAGATGGTTCATACAGTGCATAAGTCATCAGAATATTTGGAAAAATTATGTAAGCAGCTCCACAGTTATGTAAAAAACCAAACCCAAACATTGAAATAGTTTGTATCTATGAATTCTTTTCTTTACTATGGAGTTACCCTTTGCCTATTTATGAATTTTGGTTTAGTTATGGGCATTTCTTTTTTTTATCAGTTCTAGTCCAGTTTGGGAAATAACTTCATAAAGGTTCTCTGCAAAAAAATAGTTGTTAGTATAAAATGCAATAAAAGATCAAGTGTGGAAATATACACACATATTTTCTACCCATGTTTAAGTTTCCTGTGTCTCTGCACAGCATCACCTACATCTGATAAGGGAGGTTTATTTGTCTTGCATCTCGTCTTGCATACTTAGCTGACTTCAAGTTTGTAATCAGTGCATGGTTAGTGGGCAATCTACTCTGTGGATAATCAGCGGAGGAAGAGGGCTACATACTGAGAATTAGTTTTCCCTTCAAAATTGTCTTTTAGCTGAAGATGGATTTATCATCAACAGCCTTTTGGTAAGACTGAAATAGGAAAATAGATGCCTGTGCTTCATTACTGTGCCTTTAATATGTCTTCAGAATCTCTGTACTCTAATTGACTATTAATCTATCTTGGTGGTGTATTTCTTTAAACACCTATTTACATGTTTTCACCTGTCATTATTGATCTCAGTGCTTCCACTTTATGGGTGTTGATAAATAGATACAGAAGAAATCTGTCCTTTCAGTTCGTATACCCTGAGTGGATCATCAAGAAGTCCATAGCATCAATAATACAATCACATCCCCATAAAGCACAGCATTGCTTTCTTCAGTGTTGCATAATTTGGATGCATTTGAATATTGATGTATTTGCTCATCTTGAATTATAAAAATAATAAATACTGTGAAATCTTAAGCTGATAGTCTGTGAACCTGGAAATAAAAAGAAGAGCTTTGTTTTACATATGGTATATTTCTGTTGTTTGGATGGTTTTCCAGATAACCATCTGTAACAGAGAAAGGATGGCAAGAAATCTGATTTCTCATACTTGGTTGCCAAGATTCATGAATATCTGCTTAGTATGGCATGTTGCCTAATCGGAGGCTGGTTGGACTTTCTGTCACAGGTTTCAAACAATAATGTGTTTAGAGCCTGCCTTTGGGCAAGCCCTTTGGCATCAATCTAACAAATTTCTGCACATATGATTAAACTTTGTGTAGAACTGTATCTGCTAAAAAGCGAGAAAGAAAAAAAAATAAAACAAGGGAGCAGGTGAGGAAAAGGGGAAAAGAGGAAGGGCTAATAAGACAACGTGGGAGAGCACAGAGCCAATTCTGGCTGCCAGCAAAAGCATGCTGCCTCCGATCAGGAGGAATCCAGGGAGATTACTTGGACGAGAATGTAAAAGTGTGAGCAACAAGTGATAATAAACAATAGCACCAAGAGAGACCAAAATCAAGCACCTGAACTGAAGGCACACATTGCCCAGTAAACTCAGTAGGTCAATAAGGTACTCCAGAGGTTTGATCCACACTCTGCTAAAATTGGTGTGAAGGTTCCCTAATAGCTTCAGCAGCCTTGAAGTTCCCTAGTACCTTCTACACAAAAAGAATCCATCTATATATAGTTTTACCTGTTCCAGAATAACATTCCAGCACAAGTAAAATCTAGAAAGGACCTAATGTGGCAAAAAAAAAAAAAAAAGGTTTATTAACTGAAATACAATGGAAATAGGCAAACAAGCCTTTATCTTAAGTTTGCTTTAAGCTGAAGTATACTGATCTATATATAAATGTATGTAATTATACTTGTATAACACTTTCTTAATTTCTTTACTCAGATTGTGGCCCATTTTAACAAACCTCCTCTCCAGTTGTATATAGGTAGAGGTCTCCTTGACTTTCTTAAGCAGACTAATTGAGTGGCATTTGCGAGTTATAAATTTGATAATAATTACTATTTCTGTAGTTATTATTTTTACTATATATAATAGTATGTAATTCCTGTTACGTAATAGCAAACAAAAATAGTGCTATATTAGCACTATTTTGATACTATGATGGGAAAATCATGCTGTGCATCCTTTCAATTAAGGTGATTATTTTGTTTTGCTAAATGGAGAGCATTTCCATAGAAAATATAAAATGAAGGCTTAATGGGGAAAAAAGATAGAAAAATTCTCATACCAAAAATCTCAACTCTGCATTCTGAAGATGTAAAATCCAAACACGGAAGATGCTATAGTCTGACAGACTTTCTATAATGTTTTCTCTGTCTTGTTTTCTCTGAATTTATCCCAAATAGCTTTCGGAACTTATGCTAGAACTCACATATTTTCATTTAAGGGGGCTGATTCCTTGTGACTGGGCTGCAACAATTCCTATATTGCTTTTCCAGCACCCATGGCTTGTGCAAGAATCAGAATTAATATTATACAGGGAATTATCCAAGAGGTAAAGAGGCAGTGAGACATCTCAGATTTCAGGAATGACTCTGTTTCTGAGACCCAAGCTTTCTATCATGCTCAAGATCTCACACCAACAGCAACAACAAAAGAAACCCAATGAAAACCTAAATCGACCAACAGCATAAGGTTAGTTTTTCCTCCTTAGTGGCTTGGAAGCACCACCTTTGCCACCTTTTGCCACCTTTTGACACCACTGAAGCAATTAAAAATTGTTATCTGACAATATTTGATCGTTTACTCCTTTTGATCAGTCCAACAGTGTGGATGATTGTCTATGACCTTCAACATCCCTTCCTTTCATCTCTGTTCTTGTGCTTAAGAACACTTCTGTACTTAGCCTGTTCTAACACTTAAAACTATCCTTCACTTGTAGTAAACAATGATGAAAAATCACTAAAGCAATCCTTTTGTTCACTGTGGTGACATTTCCTCTAATTAAATTTTCATCTCTGAAGGTATTTGGGCCTCTCTAGTCCATCTGGGATATGTTTGCCCTCAGCATTGCCTCAGGCCAAATGTATTTTTGTTGATACACTGAACAGCACGCTCTCCTCAGTGACTGGGGGTATTCCCCACTGGTGGTTTATTTAGGAGATTATTTCACCACTTTCAAAGTACTTTTTCTGCAGTCTTTTTTCTTTTTTTTTTTTCTTTTTTTGGAAGAGAGAGCGAGTGCTGAGTGCCCACCCCTCCCCCCGATGCCCTCTCTTCTATGAATCAATGTGATTTTATGTTCTTTTCAAGGAGGTTTTTGAACAGGCTATATGTAGCCATATGATGGGATAGAGGGGAGTGCGGTTCCACAGAAGTCAAGAGCCACTTGAGGGACTTTCTCTTCATCGTACTTTTCTGTGGTTTGAGCATCAACCTCAATTAAAATGATTAGGGGAAACTGATTTGGGAAGGGACTCACAATACAAAGAACAGTAAAATATGGTAGTGAGAGGCTTTGCAGGCCTCATTTTATTACTCCATGGTAGGACGTGCCTGGCAGGAAAAAATGGTTTGTGTCTCTTTTTACAATTCCTCTACCACCTCTCTCAGCACGTGTCTCAGCAGCCAGATTACAAAAGGTCATTTTTGCACACATGCACAAACAACTACAGTGAAAGATATAGTTTATTGACTTAAGAAGAGAAAGGCATGGATCACTGCAAAATTTAATGGAAGTGTTTTCTCATTTCCATTCGGATAATAGAGGCCAATGGGACAAATGTCTCCATATTGGCTATGCATCATAGATGATTTTCTAATACTTTTGAGATAATAGAGTCTCATCCCAAAGAAAAGACTGCATGAGTTCTTTTAGTATAATTCTTGATTTGACCATACGGCAGCTCTGATATAATTTAGGAATATCATATCTCAGTAAAAGCTGAGGTTACATTTTCAAGGGAATCTGATTATTCAGTAATTAACATTCTGAAACAATTTTATCATACTGAGAGACCTGGGCAAAGGTAGCAGCCTTCATTACCAGAAACTATCACTTTGCAAATTACTTCTCAAACTTCTTAAAAATCTACATGGTCTCTTTCCCCCCGTTCCTCCCAACTTTTGCGTTGAAATAAATGCACGTGCAGCTTGCTGAAACAAAAAAAAAGGACATTGAGAAAAATAGGAACAAGCCTAATGGCATTTTTTGTGTTAAAATTCAGTAATTCTAAATGAAGTCATGCTGTTTGGAAAGCAGTATTATGGCTTCCAAAGTTCTATAGTTTGAAATTTCCTTGCTTTGTAAGTCAAAACTGGTAACTCATAAGGAGTTGCTTTCTGTACTAGGTTAAAAATACTGGAATATCACAATGGCAATAATAGGTCATTCAAGAGACCATGAATGGTTTGGCTGTTCCTGTTACTTGGATTGTGTGCATCTTGCTGTGCACACCCCAGCAAGGGGCTCTGTCATTTCCACTCTTGCAAATGGGGTGAAACATCGGGATTGGATGTTTCAAATTGGAACAATGACAGTGTTTTATGCTGACTTTGCACAGATGCAAATGAAACAAGAGAAAAAAAAAAGACAGTAGAGAGCAGGACCTGTACTGTTTTGGTTTAAGGTTTCAGTCTTGGCTTTTGGGCTACAAAGCTGGTTTTTCTATAGCACCTGTGTAAACGCAGAATTCCTTTTGGGATATAATCTCTATTACTCTGGATTGGCCTCCATATGAAATCAGAGCCTGGCAATGGCAGGCCAACCCCCTGACTGACCACACCTATGCCAAAAAGCTTGAAGAGCTAGGGATATTTGGTCTGGAAGAAAAGTAGCTTACTTCTAAGAGAATGCTGTGAAATGATTGCAATGACTGCATTGGTAGTTGTATGGCATCCTTTAGGGTTTCTAAAACTTTACAGGAATCTCTGATTGTACTTTCTACCTCTGAAATGTGCAGTTATGCAAGAGGCAGGGAAACTACATTACAGAATATGTATAGACATTTATTTGACCCTGGAACTTTTTCCTTTTTAGAGTTTTGTGTAGTTCAAGGTACTCAGATTAAACAAGAAAAAGGTATATTCTATTACTGCATTTGTTTATGTTCTTCTTAAAACTCTATTAGTATTTGCTTTCTGTCCAAACTTTGAAACGACTGTTTTACCCACCCTACATGATATAACTAGCTCACGAAGGACCAATCTGCAGGGAAATGGGTTTCAGGGCTTCCTTTTTGCAAGTGAAAAGGACAGAAGTTTTTCTTGGGCAAAAATGGAAACGTAAACAGCACAAATCTGGCATTAGACACAAACAGAACAGTTGCAAGAGCAATATAAACCCAAATTGCATTATGAACTTATTTGAACTTTAAAATAGCAGTAGCTGTGTGTCACAAGTAAAAACTATCTGTCAGCACAGTTAAGCTTAATATTTTATCTGGGGAGTTCAGCCTACCTTTTAGGTATCCAGGGGGAAGTCTGTACTGACAACACAAACCTCCAGTTCCCTAACCGGAGTCTAAGCACATCTCTGTGCTTATAAAACAAGCAAATTTACATGTATTTAAAAAATCATATTAAAGTTCTTAATGTCTTTTTAGCAGTAATTTCTTATGCCATATAATCTCATATTGAGGCAAAATATTTGTTCAGATAAAAAATATTACCAAATCAGAAGAGACTTGACTAAAAACCATTAAAAAAAAGTATTTTATGACTGTTAATAATGAAGTCTTCTGTTCAGGCAGTTTCTCTACCTCTTATAAAGCACTCTTTGAATAAGGATGCCAATTGGATTTTTTTAGGAAAGGCCTGAGGAAATCTAAGCACCTTAGGAATCTACATAAGAAGGTACCTCATCCTTCTGCAGACTTGTCAAAAATGAGTAGGATAAAGGGCTTTGTTACTGGCTTGACGCAGTCCAGGTAGGAATGCACCTGGCACTGGATGCAGACAACAGCTGTCTCACCAGCATCCATAATCTGTACTGGTGGCTTCCTGCCTGTACCTGTGTGCCCTGAATGCAAAAAGCATCTGTTTCACATTTATTCATTTACTCAGATGGCATTATCTACATTACTTGCTACCTTTGGACACAAGACTCTCATTTATAATTCATAGTACACAGATGCTTACAGAGAGTAGAAGCTTTGGCTACATTACCTGTCACTCTTAGTATATTTTGTATTCATGGTGGGTAAATATACAAGTATAAAGCTGCCATATTGTGTATGACTATCTATAATGCATTAGCAAACAGTTGTTTGATCATTTATACTGTCATTCTTTGTGGTTGAAATGATGTTAGAATGAAAAATGAAACAAACTATGGGTTCACTCTCCCTGTTTTTCTTTTCTTCTCTATCTCTTTTTGTGTGGTGTTGGTCCTTTCTAATTTTGGGGAAAAATGAAGGTGATTTTGTCTCCTTTTGTTTCCCTTGCTCTTCTCTTTGTACAATTATCATTCAGTACTCGGTCAGCTATTCAATAAGTTCACCACTGCAGCTGGCTTCAGAAGAAGATGCTTCCTATTCTTTGCTTTCATAGGCTCATAAATCCAGCCTGCTGAGAATATTAAAAGGAGAAAAATACTCAGGCAGGAATAAAGCATATCAAAAAGAGAAAGTGAATGTAACTGGGGAAACATTTACTCAAGATTACATATTAAGCAATTTGCTCTTTAGTACTGAAGGAATATATAGAGAGAATATATCAACTGTACTTACCAAGAGCCCACTGCATCCATCAAGTGCTGTTAAAAACGGCCATTTTTGAACAAAGAGAACATTCTGTGTACCTTGTATTGTTTTTAAAAGCTATTTTTAGTGCAGTAAATATTAAAGAATGTCATTGTCCCTTGCATGAGCTCTCACTCATTTTTTAGGAGGGCAACTTTGCCAGAGATGCTTGACTTAAGAACCCATTAAAATGAAAATGTACTCAGGAGCCTTGCAGGAATAGTGCTTGAAGACATGGGCGCCAAGCATGCTTGGCAGCCTGGAAAGCTCACAGAGCTCTCCTAACAGGAATGCCATCACATTAAAGAATTAGCATAGCCCCAGGCAACAGTCTTTTTTTTTATTTTTTTTAGTAGACATGAATGACATTTTGTATCTGCAGTGCATTTTTAAATATTTCTTATTCATATGTAAGTTTTTTATGACTACATTAAAAAGCAAAAGGTTGGGTTGTTCTTGTTGACATTTGTTCCTATTCCTCTCTCTTACTGGGCACTACATCTCAAATAAAGCTCTGATGTTCATCTCTCCTTCCACAAGTCAATCTCTCTCTCTCTCCAATGTAACTACTGCCTCCTCCTCAGACTTCTTCTGCTAGGCAAAACTTGTTCTGTTTTTCTTTATAATCTCTACCAGATGCCACAAATTCAGCAAAACTCCCACAAAAATCCATGTAAAGTCTTACCTTCTCAGCAGTGCCTCCATATTCACTCTTTGAAAATGCAGATAAAATATATTAATAAATACAGAAAGAATCTGAATAGTGGTATCTGAAAACTAAAATGAACTTCTCTTTTCACTGACCTGAGTCACTGAGAATTGAAGTTGGGGAAAACTGGAGAAATAATCAGTCAGCAGCCTCATCAATCAAACCAACAGCTTAAGCTGCTAATTATTCCCCTGTGGGGATACCTGAGAATTGAGAATTACAAATATTTGGCTCTTCTGACCACTCACCAAGGAAACTCAGGTTATTGATTCTACTACATGAAAATAATCCACCTAACTCTCAGTTTCTTTCTCTTGGGAAATCTTCTTGCATAAAGTTCTCTGGCAAAGAACATATAACCCAAAAATATAGTTGCTGACAGCTAAGCTTTGTAATTTCCTAATGGACTCCATTTTGTCCAATTGCTTTGTGTATTTGCAACACTGGAAAAAAGTGGACTTTTCTCCACATTAGTCGAAAATTCTGTGTAGCAGCAGCGTGTGTCTTTGATCACTAGGCTGCACAAAGGCTGAAAATGAGCAGTGGGGAGGCCGACTCAGGAAGCTGCAGTCGTTTCTGGTTTCCTACACACATGTGGCAGAGTTTGAAATTGCTCCATCCATCAGGCTGCTGCAAATTGTCCTTTCAGTCTTTATTAATCACAGCCAGCGGACTAATCTCACTGCACCGATGGTGTTTATGTGGGGGCAAGAACACAGTCATGACCTGGTTTTGGTGGCTTGTTTCTCAATGAGAATCAGGAACGAGTAGTGCCTAAACTCTCCGGTGCCTGGGAATCGTTACTAGAAGTGTTTTGCAGAGATGTGCCAGAAGAACGAGGTATCCTGTTTCCATGCAAGAGCTTCCTACAATTTGTCCCTGACAAACTCCAGATATAGATTCCCGTTTTAGAGGCTGTGAACAGCTAAGAACAGAGAGTGAGCGAATTAGGTCAGGGAGCTGCTAAGCCATTTTAACTGAGATCTCAAAAAGTAGCATTTTTAGGCTAGTTTGGTAATTTCTTGGAGGGGACAAATATTCTCTCTCTGACTTTCAACCGGCAATTCAAAATTTTCTATGATTGCTATGGTACACTTCAGGATATAGTCTCAATTTTTTACTAATCTACGTTCCGATTTGCAGCAGTTGCATCCTAGATGTGTGAAGCTTATTGCCAAGTGACTTAGGAAAGTTTGTATCTATATTATTATCATTAATTTTTCCTTTAAAGCATGTGGGGAAACTTCACTGCTAGTCCATAAAAATATCTGTGCAGGAGGTATTTTTTTTTTGCCCGACTGCAATGGACGCCTGCCGAACACTCAGAATCCGGTAACATAACTTTCATGGCACAGAGCCTGAGAAGCCTCATACATCACTGCAGTCTTCAGCTTAAATCCATAAACACTCAGTAAAGACAGTTACAACAGATTTTCACACTTTCATAAAAAAATACGCTGTACAATTTTGATTATTTTTTTTTAAGAAAGCCCTCATTGCCTCATTCCCTGTTCTAAGGCCACTTTGGTACAAGGATTTGTTATCTTGGCTGACAACTGCACTGAAGCCTATAATAAGAATCTCCTTCTTTCGCTCTAACAAGCAAATTCCCTGTTTTCCGAGAATCCTCTCTAGGAAGGCAGTGCTGAATGTGTATCAGACTTGAAAAGAAAGCCTATCTACACTGCCATTTTCGCTTTTTATTTTTCTCATTTGCAACTCAGCTCACATCCAGCTCGAAGAAGCAATTCTGCGTTGAAAATGCTGCAGCTGGTTTCCTCCAGTGCTCCCCCTATTCATAGCAAGGGAGGCAGTGGTGGGCTTACGCAAGATTGGTTTAAATGGGAAATCAATACTGGTTCCTCAGTTCCTACAAAAGAGCTGAACTGGGCTGGATTGGCTCCAAGGAGAAAAAAGGAGTTGAGTGGAAAAAACTGGCTGCCAGTGGGATAGGTACTCTGCTGCATACGAGGCGGTTTGGGTCTCTGCCACTGAACCCATCACAAGAAGTCTGAGATAACCTGGCTTACCTCCCACCATCTGTTTTGGAATGGACGATAAATATTGGAAAAATAAAAGTTGGATGCTTTTTTTCCCTAGGCATATATTAGCTTCTAAATACATAAATGTTTCTGTTAAGCATCAGTAGGAATTTGTACCTTGTACTATACTAACCAGTTACAAAAGGCATTGAGAACTTGTTCTGCAGATGAAAAGTGGAATCATTGGTGTGATTCCTTGTTCTACAGCTAAGGAAAAATATGTGATCTAATTAGCAATTCCATCAGACATTGCTCAGTGATTGGAACTTAGTTTCACAGGGTCTCACTTGACAAGACTTTCTATTTAATCTCTTGTATTTAAATTTTCAGTGGAATAAATCTCTATAAAATTCCCATTTCTGAAATTTGTGCCTGTGTGCCATTTTATTTAAATAAACTCGAAAGAAAAATAACGATAGTGAAAACACTGGAATACCTTAATTGTTTTGTTTTGCTGGATGGTCAGTCCATTAGTTTGGTTGTTCTTTAACCTCTTAGTACTGTGCAGAATGCAGAAACATTTTAGGAACTGCCTTTAGACTTTCTGTCATTGTGTCTGGCAACACACCAAATACAGAAGAAGAATATTTTTACTGAAAGTCCTTCCTCCATTGAATTCAGATTCTTGGGGAACCTGCTGTTCCCCAAGCCATCCCAGAGCTGGAGAGGCAAAGGGTGGATTTTAGGGACAAGGGACAAAAATTACTTTTTATTTAGAGTGCCTTTGTGATGTGAGATTCACGAAACTTTACAATATTGTTATAACCAGTGAAAATGACTGATGATTACCAACAGGGAACTTTGGGAAGGCAGTGAAAGAAATCTTTCAATGTCAGGCACCAATGGATGTGTAACTGGAAGGCACCCCTGGTAAGAACAAGAAGGAAAGACGGGTTCTAAAACCGGAAAGGTAGCTGAGGAGAAAGGATATTTCCTGTTAAGAGCACTGACATTTAAAATACTTGGTTAAAACACCAGCATCTCTATTGTTTAGACAAATGGAAAACAGTTTTCTCCTAAGGTGTATAGTTAAATCTTGTGAACAGTCAAATGCTGCCTGAATGAAATTCTGCAAACTCTCTTGTTGCATTTTCAAGATCCCACTGCTCTAATGGAGCAAAGATGGTGATTTGTGCTATCCCTTTTTAGGCTTACACCATTTATGCAATTTTAATAGCTCTCAGTGTAGGGATCTTAAGGTTTTGTCTGGTATAATAAAGAACTGTTTACAATACTAATAGAGCTATCAGCAATGACACCTTAAGCCAAAAATGCTTCCTTTATGCAACTCGGTTTAGTAGTCATTGTGATTACTCCTGTGATCAAGGTGAATAACAACTATCTTTTTGTGTATTGACACTAGTATGATTATTGATGTTTTCACAGTATTTTCTGCCTGGGAGCACTGTAACTATGGAAGGAATAGAGAAACGCATTGATACTAAGGTAAAGATTGAACAAAGTGGAAGGAGGAGAGGAAAAGAAGGTAAAAGGGAGGGTTTTATGGCTTGCAAAGCCTTGTTCTGCCAACTTAAATGCACAGGGAAAAGAGGAGAAAGCAGCGATAAACCAGATCTGAATTTCTTTATCAGTTGTAATTCCTGAGAATTATCTCGTAATTCTACTCAAATTTTATCCTTAAATTCATGTTAATCCTTTTGTTTTGGGGCAGGCAGGAGAATGTGCCTTAAGTTAGGGTTTAGTACTTTGGACTGTACTGCAGCATGTTGTGGCTGTGTGTCCACCAGAAATTGAAAAAACGTGTCTTCAGTTTCTAGATGGCTGTTCTCCAATGATCTTTCTCTGCATAATTCTTCCCAGATTAAAGCAATGATTTGCTACAGTAATTAAAAGTGAGGAAAAAAAGTGATCCAGAGTTTTCCAAGTTGGGGTTCTGTGTTTCTTCTCTCTAAATGTAAAGTCTGTGTTGTTTCTTTCTGTATATTGACTGATGTATGGGTTCACAGGTGCCTCATGTATTTTAAAGGCTAAACCAAAATCTTTTAAAGCTAAACGACATCTTCATATTAGCAAAAATACTTTAGTTCCCCTCAGCTCCATCTATTCTACTCACATAGAGCAGCTTTTTCCTGACATCTGTTAGAGAATTTTCACATTGATAATATGAGCTTGGATGTGTTCCCTATGAACATCACTTTGTCCAACAGTACAAGTATCATTCATGGGTAAATATAAATAACATTATATATGAAATGATGTATGTACCTATCTAGAGAAGCAGGATTTGTTCTCCTGTCTAGTTCAGTACTCACTAGCTCCACTGTTGGTACCACAGTTTGATAATGGTTGGATGGCTTATCTAGCTTAGCGTGTCCAGATCCATCACCAACAGTGAGTACTGTTGTGCTGGATAAATAACACAGGGTATCTCCAGTCACATGTCATGAATGCTGCCATTCTCAAGTAACTAGTAAGTGGTTTTAAGCCTTATTTTTCTTAATGGTCACCACTATTAGACAGCTAAGCCGTTCTGTGATAGCTTCACCAGGTATACTGATGAATATTCTGTGCAGGCTTTGTTTCTTCCTCGGTGACTGCTAAGAAAACTCTGTGTTCTGTGGTCTTAAGCACCATAATCACAGAGCTTTTTTCAAACTGCAGTGTGCCATCTATGTGATCTGTCCTTTGAAATATGGTTTTTATTCTGTTAGAATGTTAATCAGAGCTCATGGGAAATATTTTCTCTCCTCTTCAACGCAGAGAGATCTGAGTGTCTTATCACAAGCAGAATCATGTTTTATGCCACCTGGATGTAGGTGTGTCTTCAGGATACTGTCCACTATTCAGAAGCCAACCATTTTTCTCTTTACTTTCTTGTTCATTTCTACTGCATAAGCACTGAATAGTGATGACAAGTATTTTTTTTTTTTCTGTGTTCTGTTTCCTGGTTGCATTTATTGATCTGAGTCAGTAGGTATCATTACTTTGATCCAGCTCAGCTCTTCTTGCATTTCTTGATGTGTTTCTTAATGGTTCGAAGAGATGCTTGAAGAGTCCTATAAAGTGAAATCTCAAGTCTTCATGTGGTCCTCATTCTAATAAGTGAATTTTTAAAAGCTTCACAACTATATGTGTTTGCCAGAGTTCCTAGTATCATTATGTTTTTATGCATCTTGCATATTCTGCATATTTTTGCATTTATTATTACTAAACTAAGTGTTTCTAGAGATGCTGTAAATTTGGCTAGTTTCACATGTGTACACAAGCCCACTTCCTCTTGCCTTCTGCAGATAATTTAATTCTGTGTTCCTCTACCTGGATCCATATAGATTGCTAGGATCTCAGACCCCACCAAAATTCACTATGTTTTATAAATACTTGTCTTGTTAAAAGTAAGGTCTTAATTAAGGTATTCAGGTTCTAAATTTTAGTGGTTTAATAATATTAGCTAGTGTTTTAATAATATTAGCTTTTGCTGGCATATCTTAAGATTTTGTTTTTATTTACAAATTATTATCAGAAAACTGTGGCTATCAATGAAATCACTAAAAATCTCAGGGAATATTAATTCAAACCTAATGGATCCTGGCTGGTATGCAAGTGGAATTACGTTATACAGGCTTCTATCTGAAACACTTTTGCTTTCCACTGGTTTGTAGAATCATAGAATGGTTTGGATTGGAAGGGGCCTTAAAGATCACTGAGGTCCAACCCCCTGCCATGGGCAGGGAAACCTCTCACCAGAGCAGGTTGCTCAAAGCCCCATCTCACCTGGCCTTGAACACTTCCAGGGATGGAGCATCCACAGCTTCTCAGGGCAACCTGTCTACTTGGTCTCGATCCATGACTGTCTACTTAGAGGACTGATACAAGTTTCTGATTTCCTAACTTCATTTGCCTTCTTTACCGTTGGTCTGGTAGGCCAAGATGGAGACAAATGTTTACTTCACCAGAAACCTCCTACACCTGAAAACTTGCTTGCTTCCTTAAGTTCTTTCTTTCTAGCTTCTTTTTTTTTTTTTTCTTTTTGGTAAACCCACAGCTTCAAGTATCTGTAGACAAAGGAAATCAGATTGTCCTTAATTCTGAGAATCAAAGGCTTCCATGGCTCATGGCTGCCAACCAGCTGGGCTTCATCAGACTTTTCCATCACAAAGAATTTTAAGGAGATTTATTTTCAAATGAAAGTAAAGCAAAATGAAACATCAGTTCTAAAAAATTGTAATTGCCTGTCAGTTGAACAAATGTACCTGGAAGTACAGAGGTATCCTGGTATTTTAGGAAGAACTGGAGAGTGTTGTCCTCTAAGGTCAAGAACAGAGACATGATCTGACATGTCATTAGCACAAAATTTACATTTCAGGGTACAGATCAGGGTACACTCTGCTCAGTTATATAAATTTCACAAGTACTTACATGCACCTTAAATCTCTAGCATTTCAATGACTGAAAAAGACAGGGAGATAAACATTAAAAAAAATCAGTAAGTTTGAATATAAATCAACATTTTTAAAAGACCACAAACTATTTTTGTATTTTAGAGAGCAGAATACTTTCAGTCATCAAAGAGAATAAGAAAAGGCAAAGAAAAAACCCTCCACACTAAATAAAAAATATCCCTACAATAAAGACAGAGAGAGAAACAAAGACAAGAATAATGACAGAGAATGATAAGGACCTTGTGAAATTTCATACCATACTTATTACTTACAGATTGTATTTGCCACTTTCATATATTATGATGAGAAAAGCCATAGATAAAGATATAGCTTATAATCAGAGCACAAATGATTGCCATCTACTTTTAGGACAGGAAAAATAACGAAAATGATAGAGGAGAAATTTCACATAATATTAAAAGCTGAACTATTGTTACTGCCTTAATATAGTGTGAAATGAAAGACTGTGTTTTGACCCGTGCACTAGTGACTGGTAACTTTTGAAGATGATAATGTGTTAGTAACATGGAGATTAAATTACTAATTTTTATTAAAGATAGATGAACCTGAAGGGGAGGTTGGGGGAATGTGGACACAAACCGTTCTCTGTGAATACAGTCCCAGGTCCTACAGGTCTCCCCAGTGAGCAGGCAGCACAGCACAGGGGCTTTCACATTTTGATGGTATGGAATTTGCTAATTACAAACCTGATTGATTCATGGGAAATGGCCCAAACGATGTGTGTGTCAAGGTGTGAAACGCTGCAGTCTTTGTGGGAAGATTTTCCTTTTTCTGTTCTGCCAAGTGCTGTAAACGTTTTTTTCTGCTAGAGAACTGTTCTATAAACAATTTTGTCACCCCGACTGGATTGTGCAGAACACCCTGGAAGGCGCTCTTTGTTTGTCTGTAAAAAATGCCTTCTGTCAGATTGGAAGATTGAGACTGTGGGTATAAAAGGAGCTGCTCTTTATCCCTCAGTTTCTGTCTTACTGCCATTAGTTGTGACTCTGCTCCTAACAGTTGCTGTTCGAGGCTTGCCATGCTTTGTGATATCTTTGCCATTAGGTTTTTTTGGGAAGAGTGAGTTATGGAAATGGTTGTTCTGACTTTCCATGGTTTATATCACAAAGAACTCTGAAACTAAAGACAATGTCTGGTGTGGAGGAGGAGAGAAGGGCCTCAAATATAAAAATCTCTTTCTTTGCTGGCAGCAATGAACTCCTCTGCAGATGTATTCACACAACACATGTATCAGTAGATTCTAAACTCAGGGTGGTTTTGACTGATTTGATCTGCACCATTTTGACTTTTTCTATGTTTTAAACTTTAAGTGGTTGTACTATTTACAGAAATACTGCAAAATCAGCCCATTAGATGCAAACTTGCTTTCCTTTTATGAAGGATTTGATTATTTTGCTTTTGAAATTTACATCTCTCTCTCTCTTCATGCTTTCAAACTAGGAACTGAGCAACAGATACACAGACCCAGTGATGCTCACTTCAGCAAACATCATCTCAACTGTAATCCTTAATCAATGCTTTACCTTCTAGCCCTTGCTACTTGCCAGTGTGTGGATCTTGCCCTCAGTGGGCCTGATTACCAATTAGGGAACAAGAAACATATGCTCCAAATCACAGTTCAGTTTACTGAAAATGTTTGAACACTGACAGCAAATACTAGTGTATCTACAAATGTGTGTATAAGCTTTTTGAAATCTCTCAGGACATTAATTACCAGGTCTTCAGTCTACTTCAGAGTTAAACAGACATTGAATTATCAGTGGATTTTGAACCATCTGTGAACTGTATCACTGAGAGTTTTGAAACTTTCAAATCAAGTATGAAATTTTATGAAAGACATAAATGCGCTACTAAAGGATGACCATTTATTTGCCTGATGGGACATGTACTATATGGGTGGGTGGGTGGGTGCATATGACAAAAAAGCAGAAATTCATTTTGCCACCTTAAAGAGCATTCTTTGCAGGACCAATGGGTCTGAAACATCACTGAATGTGTTACATCCTTCTATTGTATTTTTCTTTTCTAAGTAACCGAAGAAGAACAAAGCCAGTATTTCCTGAGAAAATGAACACTAGTTTATGTCCAAAATACTGCATTAAATATGGGAGATAGACTATAAGCTTAATTAGCAATGGCTCTAATATTAAAATGTATATGTTTTAGGAGCACTAAGAAGAGCATCTGTCTATCTGTCTTCATAAAGTAAAATGAAAGTATTATTTCCACTAGAACAATGAAATCCATTATGGCTAGCAAAGCCATTAATGGATTTCAAGCCAAAAAAGCAAAGAAAAACACAATTATTGAAGGGGGTGGCAGGAAGCTTAGATCTGCCCTTTGCTCTGAACCAGCTGTGGCCATCTCTTTTGCAGTACAAAGGCAACAGGACCACCAAGGTAAAAGCGATGTTTGGGTTACATTTCCTTCAGGAAGACACTTATTCTTTTACTAAAGTCTTACGACAAGGAATTGCCACAACTGTAATTATTATTTCCTAATGGTTAATTACATTCACTGATAAAGCACTTGGCTGTATTTCTGGTATGAAATTATTTGGCTTGAAGTCCCAGTTGTTTAAACTTGGTATGCTTGTGTCTACAAAAGAAACAGGCCACCGATAGATACCTGCTTTTCCTACAAACATGTTGATACTCAGGGTTTTCAACAGCTTTTTTTAACACCTAAGCCCACCCTGTGAACTTTTGTGACATTTCAGAAAACACTCCTCAGCTTTTCAAATTTGACCAAGTTTCTATGCCATATGGCATGTATGGTAAACTCTCCAAATGTTGATACCATTCCACAGCTAATGAGAAATTCAAAACCTAATCTAAACCAGAAGCTGGTTTAATGAGAAGCAAGGGTTTCTTAGAAGTATTTCTGAAGTGGACATTCCCCTCTCTGTCTCATCAGTATGGCCTGACAGAGGACATCTGGTCTCAGAGAGACAGGGGGAAAAAAGAATATATTTCTGTCCTACTCCATTTCAGATCTAGGGAGTCTTGTCACAGACTGAAGTAAAAAGAATGTCAGCCAGAAGTTATATGGTACTTACATATCTAGTAGTAAGTGACTTCACAAATATTCCCATTGAAGTCATTGCTACAATGAAATAATCATCATTTTTTAGTTCCAGTAATAAAATCTTTAACACAGATTAGGATCATCGCATTAGGCTTTGACACCAACACGTTAACTCTCTTCCTGGACAGGGATGACTTTCTAGAGAAGTGTCAAGTAGTCATAAAGTGTAAAAGAGAAAGTTGACAACTATTTAAAAAGTTAATGGAAAAAATACTGTTTGACTAATTTTTACTCTGCCTCAAGTAATAGTATTCATAGCAAATTTAGATTTATTCAGTAACATTTAAGAATTTATTGATAAGTATTGACTTATCAAAGTTATTTGTGTTAACATATTAAACTCATATCTTTAATAAGTTAGCTTAGGTTAAGTTAGTAAAGATTACTGAGTTTTATCAAAACATTTTAAAACGTTTTACTGCCGCTTTTTTACTTAGCAGAGCACGACTCTGCCAGTATCATGTTTATTCCTTCACAAAGAGAAGAACTGCGGATGAGCTCTGAGAACTCGTTACACGCTTCTCAGTTCAGTGCTGAATTCCCAACATTGAAACACTAGAAACCAAAGCCCTTAAAAAGCCCCCGGCATTCCAAGCCCAAAGCCAGTGAACTGACCGATGGTTTTAGCAACGATAATGAGCAGACACTTAGATGCGAAACTCTTGGGGTTTTTTGAGCTGTTTCAAAATTGTTCAAGAAACATCTGAAAATGAAAACACAGAGTGACAAGTGATGTTTGAAAAAGCGGGTATGAGGGACAGCAGATTAGATTACATTTTCAAAGCCACATAGTGTCAAAGTTCCTGCTGTTTTAAATGTTGGTGGAAATTGATTGTCCAAATGCTTTAATTTCTGGAAATTCCAGCCATTAGTTGTCAATATAGGATTAAAATACAGCTCGCTCTCCTTTCATGGATAAGACCTTTTTTCCTAAGTAGCAATTTTTCATGTGCTAAGGGCATGGTTGGGAAAGGGTTTCAAACAGAAGGAGCTTAAAAGATTTCTTCCTTTAAGATAGTTTTACTGTGAGAAGGGTATTTCCACAAATTCTAACAGATTCAGTACGATATACATAAGATATAAATTAGCTTTACTTTATCAAATTATGTATAATTCACAGATCAAGCAGTTAGCTGTGGATCTTATAGAATCATAGAATGGTTTGTGTTGACCTTTAAAGGTCCAACCCTCCTGCAACGAGCAGAGACATCTTCAATGAGCTCAGGATAGTTTGGCTGAGAAGCAACACTGCAGTAAGCAAACCATTCAGAGTTCAATTTCAACTTTTCCTTGACCATCGGTTTTACCGCATATTTTGAACTCCTATGGACGCTTCTCAATAGGAATAGAACTTGTCTCACAGATATGATACGCCTTCTTTCTAAAATAATGCTCTGAATTTTAGATAAAAGCTTTGCATTATAAATGTACAAAGCATTCTGCCAGGGAGTGTAATAAATCTGCCTTCAAATATCACTCTGATGTATAATGTATAACAGAAAAAGAATAGAACCATTTTAAAGGAAATAGGCACTTTTCTGCCTTGCTATCTTTAAAATCTTTCCTAACCCTTCAAAATGTGGATGGCCAGTTCCCAATCAGAACTAGAAAAATGGGTAAGCGCTGCACTTAACTTCCTAACTTTAACAGGGATCTTTAAATCACAAAGATTAGCCACGCTTAAAAAAGGAGAAAAAAATACTTTCTTTTTCCGAGTACAATGACTACACTCATTTCACGGTGAAGTCATCCCTTTATCTGATAGTTCATTCACTGCCATTCCTTTCCAAATGTCACACTTTCAAAATATAAGAAAACAATAAAACCTGAAGTGATCCCGTGATGGCTTTCAGATACTATACTCTTGAGATATCTTTTATCTTTTTTCATTCTGTACATGCAGGGCTTTTGTTTCTAAAGGAATGTGCAAGCAGGTTTATTCCTCATGTTAGAAAAGTCATGTAATTAAATAAATGGGCCATAACTGTCTTAATGTTGGAAAGCTGCATTTTACATTCAACTCTGCCCCTCTACAAACAAGAGTTTAGGGAAGTATTGTATTAAAAGGAAGAGTGAAGGTTTTGCTTTCTTAATATAGTACAATTTTGTTCCCAGCAGCAAAATAAGATAGGATTTCAAAGGGAGTTTGAACAGGAACTAAGGGCTTGAGGCAATCAAAGTTATTAATTCCAGAGAAGTTGGAAATCAGCTCTATCAGAATATTTTGTGTTATTATCTACACTATTCTTATACAGAAATTCTAAAGCCATAAAATGTCACAGCCTATTGTTCCATGTTATGAAACAATGTAATTATTGATAAAAATACGCTTCTATCAAACATCCAGTCTATTGAAAATTGGCCACATTTAATGTAGCCGTACTCCTGTTACAAGACGCTGGGAAACAATGATACAGAAGAATGATGGGCATGGTTTTCTACCCTTTATGTAAGTAATTCTTACGTGCACAAGCAGCCCTATTAATATCGATGGAATTACTCATGTGAATAACGACTACTGTGTAAGTCAGGGCTGCAGAATCAGATCATATATGACTTGCCCACACAGGGAATCTATTACAAAATCAAAAATAGCAGCAAGTTTACTGCTTATTCATCTGCTTCACTTCCAGGATTAAAATTCTTGCCACGGCGATAAAATGCAGTAATAGGAAAAGAAAAAAAAAGAAAGTAAGGAAATATTCAAACTCAGGTCTTGAGTTCTTATTTGCAGTGAAGCATTTTCACTAATAGAGAATAGCAGAAAATAAAATCTGCAGAAGTTGCTGAGATCTTAATGAAACAAATTCTTGACTGCATTTTATTTTGTCACTGTTTTATTTTGTTTCCCATTTTCCCTGTAAATATAATTAGTCACATGGATTTCCTCGTTTTAACACCAGTGAAGAGGAAAACTGAAAGAATTTGCTATTCTAATATAATATACAATTCATTGTATGCATTAAAATATGCATGTCCTCTTCTTCAAAAGGCAGTTTTTGAATGATTCATGAAAAAAAGTAATCTACATCAATAAAAAAACAGCTTTGCGAAATTCACAGGAAAATACATTTTGGAGTGTGCAGAATGGCCAAAAGAACATTTTCATTCTCTCCATCCCCTCTTTTTAAAAATTATTCTTCCCTGCCCCCAACATTTTTGAGAGTGCATACTAAATATTTTATCTTTAATTTTATATTGTCTATATCTAATATGCATGCAAGTTCTGTGTGCATCATAATCCATAAAAATATTATTTATAAAAATTGCAACCCCAGCAACATACATCAAAGGTGGAAGAGAAGGGATAAAGTAAATTGTCTATATGAAAATGTGCAGGATTTCTACAAATATTAATTTGACAGTAGAGGATAAGCCAAGCAAACTGAAGTCTAAAGCCATAGGACTGCAGTCAGCTGACTTACTCATAAAAATTGCCAAATTGTGCAAGAAAAGCATATGTTGTCCCATGATGTCCTTCAGTTATTCTGAACGGTCCCAATATCCTTGGCTATTGACATAATTTACCAAAGAATGTAGCTGCTTTGGAGGAATATAGACTTTACTCTCACAATGATTATTATTTCACCTTGTGAAAAAAACAGAAATTAAGCTGCTATCATCTACATTGGCTATTATTTAATATAGCCCTTGAGGACCAGATACTGTCCTATTATAAACCAGTGCTCTTTTCCTACTTTTTACTTCTTGTGTCATATTAATGCATCACTACTTTTGCAAAGAAAAGTCAGCCAATTCAATAATAGCATTTGTACTGAAAGTAGTGGTAACAAAATCCTCAGCTTTTGTATATTAGAAAGAACATGTCAGCAGCTAATAAAACAAATTGCAGATTAATATAATGTACTATCTACCAACTTGCTGATCTTCGAAACATCTCTAATTCATACCATTTATATTTCCTATACAGAGCACATAAGGTAAACTCCTTAACTCCTGATCATGTACATGTTTGAGGTGCCCAGAATAGTATCCATCTGATTGCGTTCAATAGTCTAATTGTAGTCAACGGATGCCCTTAATAGCATTTGCCGACTGCTAATTTTGCCTTATGGTACTTTACTTGTAATCTTAGCAAACAAAATCAGTGACTCTTCCTGTTTAATTCTGAATAATGCTCTTTGCATAATATGTTTGGGGAAATTCATCACATGAATATTTCTTTGACTGAATACATTATCCTAAATAAATTAGGACATATATGTGTATTTACTGTAAAAGTATAATATACTTAAATAAAACAGGAGACATCTAAAATGTAAGAGGAATTTTTCACATGTGTACTTGTTGCATATTTTGTGAAAAGGTTAGCATATTTATCACGTAAATGCTTTGCTCCTCTCCCTGATTAAAACAAGAGATTGTAGAAATAGGGTTTGAGGATGCAAACTATTGTCTACATGAATTACTCTTAACACTCGAGAACTCCCAAAGAGTGAAGATTTTAAAGACTTATTTTCTTGGACTTGGAAGGTTTTTTCTTTATTTATTTTAAAATTCGAGTCAGATTTACATCTTTCATACACTAGGACACTTCTCATGCTTTGACAGTATAAAGAGACCAGTATGTTAAATAATAAAATGTGAAATTACCTTTGCGCAAAATTAGAACCAAAATGGCTGACGGGTCTGGTTCTGATCATTTACACCAGTGTGACAGCCCTGTAGCCCAAGTTTAATTAGCAGAGTTAATCATGATTGATCAGTCTCCTGGAAAGGGAGGGTGTCACATTCTCTCTGGCGAGGAGTAAGTCCTGGAGCCAGTGAGATGGTAGAGATATGTGATCAGCTCCCTGATTTTAAGGCCAGGCCAGACTCCAATGAAACTGGGAGCCGCTGCCAAGGAGCTTAGTGTTGTCAGGTCCTGGGCATTTCGCCACTGGAAAATAGCCACGTTGGATTCCTGTTCTGCTGTCCCAGCTCACCCCACGTGCTGGAAGGAGGCATGGAAATGCAGAGCCCAGCTGTAGTGCAGATGCACCAGCTCAGATGCACGCTCTCTGGAATACTTGTTTCTGGGTTGTAGCACAAAGGGACCAAAACCCAGCTTCTCAATCTGTTACTCTAAAACAAGTAAGCTTATTGACGGAAAAGGAGAAGCAAAATTAAAGTGGAAATAAACTGGGTGCTCAGAATACAGAACTGTAGACCCCTGAGCAAAAATTTTGCTGTGCAGTAAATGGAAAGACACAGTCGAGCACAAAGGTTGATGCAGAGTGAGACCTCAGTCAGGCACTCCCCGTTGGCTCCCGTTTATAATCCCCTTCAGGATCCTTTAGAAGCGATGGATGCAAGACACCCATTCTTCCACCGTGTGACACCTCCCTTGATACCTCTATTTCTTCATTCCTACCCCTGGTAAGAGAAGTTGATATCCCATTTCTTATTCAAAATTTCACATTTTTCATCAGATCAACCTAAATTTGGGTGATTTTACAAGTATTTTTTAAATTATTTCCTTTTATTTCTTTAAGGATAGCTTTATTTTGTGTTTTAATGAATGCTTTGTATTTTAATAGCTTATAAGCCTTTTTCAATTCTTTTCTTAGTAGGCGATTGCTTGAATTGAATGGATAATTTTTGTTTTCTATAAACCAACATTTTTCTAATGAAAGAAAATTGAAAATTTCCCAGCCAGTTCTAAATTTAAACAACTTAGCTTTACTGTGCTTGCACTTCTTTTGTGTCTGTCTTCTTCAAACGCTGTACCAAATTAGTTTACAGAAAGAAAAACTGGAAAAAATAGCAAATAGTGATATAATGGTGGAAAATAATCATCAAATCAACATTTCAGACTCCAGTGACTAATACAAACGGCATAAATCTGAGACTCAGAAGTGCAATAATCTAGCTGTTTTGCCTGTGCCGTGTGACCTACACACCTGATTAAACCAACTTTAAAGACCTAATGTTTCACATGAGATTGCTTGTGAAGCCAAGCAGGTTACAAGTTCGGAATTATTTTAAAAACATAATCTGTTTTACCAGAACACACACGCTCCCTGTATTATTTATCTAATCATTTATTTGAGAGAAAATTCAAACAGAAATGATGTCATGACTTCATGATATAAATATCATCGGTGTCACAAGGTGCACTTCCCACAACTTGTTACTCATGTAAGCAGGATAAAAGAGTTAAACTTAGATTTTTTTTTTTTTTTATCATAAGGTTTTATAAGCAGATTTACACACTGTGTACTCTAGTTTGCACACTTAGTCATATGTTGCATCTGACAGCCAATCCAAATTACTATCAACGGAGAGGAAAGAAGCACACACAGAATGTAAAATTGCCTATAAAACATTATGTTATGGCGAGGAGGGTTACTGGCTACACATCCTACTTGCTATTCTGAGTAATTAAAAAAATTAGCTTCGGACATGGCCACAGATGTTCCAGGCTCATGATATTCAGACCCATCTTTTTTGCTTGAACAATTTGTGCAGGCCAGCGTTTCGCCTCACAGCCAAACATGCAGCTCCCATCCTTACCAAGAGAAAACAAATGATCTGCATTTACAGTAGTCTTTAAATTTGCCAGAGAGACTCAGCCTCATACAAAAGGTCAGGAAAGGAAGGATATTCTGTGTAGTTTCAGAAGCTTTTGACATAGCAGTTTCTCGTCACAAGAGCATGACCCTTTGATGATACTCAGAAACGAAAAATGCTACCAGTATGCTACCAGAGCATAGCATGCTTAATATTGAATTTCAGCATTGCATTGGAAGCCATATTTATATAGACATGAAGTATTTTGGGAGGAAAAAAAAAAAGGCAAAAAGGATCTTTATGGAACTAAAATAATACTAGCCAGTATACCCTAAGGAGCGTGGCATCTCGTATGAATGCCTCCTAAGGCAAGATGCATATCAAAAATTATTGCTAGTGACAATAAACAGCTTCAACAATGACTAAAGGATAAAGCAGTAAGTGTCTACTGAATGAAAAGAAAACTCTGGATGAGCCAAAAAGGAGAGCGCGCACGAGTTTTTAAATAAAGAGGCAGAGACAGCACCGGGAAGCTGGAGATGGAGAATAAAGCAGTTAGTTTTGTGTTTTCTGTACACACAAAGCTTATCTTTTCAGTAGTAGAAACTTTGGTTACTACCAGAAGGGAGAATGTGCTCACTTTCAGGCAAGCCTACCTGCCACAACACCTCTCAGGGCTCAAATCTGTGCTGGTGGAACTCTAGAATGACTTTACTGCCAGGATGACAACTTGGTCAAGACAAATTAAGAAATTTAGTTCTCAAGGAAGTAAAAAGGTGCCTTGTGGAATTTTCAGGAGGACATAATTGTGTGATACTTGCTGACTGTCACTGGAGTTACTGTATATGCCTAAAGACTCTTGGAAAATGACACATATCATCAAAACCACACAACCATAAATCCCTAGGCATCCAACTACCTGAAAACATTTGGTTCTCAAACACTAGAGATATTTGAGAGATTCAAGCAGACTCAGTGAGCAGCTTAGAAATCAAGAAAAAAAAAAAAGGTCACTAACTTTCTTAGCAGATTAACTTTTTCCTTATCATATTATGGTACATCCTATTGCACAGCCGTTTCTGAAATAGCTTACTATAGCTGATGCACAAAAATAAATATGATTGACTCAGAAGAAACATGCTTTAAAAATTCAGGACAAGATATTTAGGCTAATAACATTTCTGAACAGCTTGTTTGGGAGAAAAGGTACTTGTACACATTTGGCAAGCATGCTATATTGCATCTACATGAAAAAAAGAGTAAGAACAAGCAAAGCGTTACATGATATTAAATAAGATCAGATGCTGTTCTTGAATAATGCATTCAGCTACACTTATTTCAATTCAGAACTGAAAAATAATTATTAACATGCTATATTTAAAATATGAAATATTTAGCCAAACTTAAACAAGATGATGTTAGCAATGAAAGACTGATTTCATGAAGCCACTGTAAAAAAAAAAAAAATCAGAGAAAAAAAACAAACCAACAACCCCCCAAAAAAACCCCAAACCTAAGAATGGCAATTAAGAACATATCACAGAGAATGCAGGCAACAGAGCACAATCGTTGTAACACCAAATCGAATGTCTTTGAGCCTACAGTGTATACAGACATTTATTTTGATTTAGGATTCCAGTAAATAATCTCTATATTACAAGAGTCCTGAAGCTCAGCTGGGACAACAGTGGCTATTCTGGCAGATAAGGACAACGAAATTTTAGGCTAATATCAGGAGTGAGGACTGCCATTGATCAGCCCACGCTGGAGCATGGTGGCATGTCATCCTGCCAATCAGGGAAGAAAGAGACAGAGTGCTAAAAAAGAGAAATATTTAAGTTTTAGCCTTCTGCTAGGGGACAAAAAATCCACTTTTTAGGACATTGTGTAATTTTCTTCTTTGTAACTGCATTTTGCATAGCAAATAACAAATGTAAAGTACGACTGAAATTCCATTAAGTTATTTCAACTTTAGGATTAGAGGAATATGCAAATGAAAGACGTTATTTTTCTTTTAAAGCTAAATGTTCTTGTGTAGCCAACCATGAGGAAGTATCTCTTAATGTTATCGGTCATACAGAAAACCCTGACATGGCAGACTGTCTTCTATTCATCACAGCTATTCCAACTTCAAACTAGCATAGAGATTTAGGATTTAGCTCTGCTCTGTGCAGGACTGCACATTTTTCCATTCCTAACTATCATTTATTTTATGCAATATAACTGAGATAAATTTCTGACACTACCATAGCCACCTGATTATATACAAGTTGGCTGACCTGTGCAGGCTCTATGGTCATGACAAGTTGAGGGAACATTAGAAAACCCCTACGTTTTAAAAGCTTTCTATATAGATTTGAATAAGAAGTTCTCAGAAGCTAGTTTTTAAAATAACCTTGGATGTATATTGCAACTCAGTACCTGTGTGTGGTCCAAAACTCCAAACTATTTTTCTTTTTGATATGGAAAACAAAAAAGTAAGATAGCTTTGCTTATCTGGGGTAGATGAAATTAAGAATTACATAATATTTCAGTGATGTAAATTAGATTCTTCATATATTTTCAGATACAGGGAGATTTGCATAGCCCTTTGTTATTTTTTTTATAGGAAGTTTAGAAAATTCATCAGCTTCTTTCTTTAGAAAATCTGCATTACATCCAACAGGTTATGCACTGTCCCCCTGTACCCTATTCAGTGGTTTTCCAGGCACAGTATAGTGATGATCTCCACATTCGTCCGTGGTCCTGGTTGAGCCACGAGTACCCATGAGCTGAAGGGCAGGTAGACTCACAGGAGTGTAAAGGTTGAGGTTGAGCCTTGTTTTGGTTTTTAATGTGGTTGGACTCGATGATGTCAAAGGTCCCTTCCAACCACTAAGATTCTGTGATTCTGCGAGCCAAGGAAGGTATATGTTCACATTGATTGGGCTAATTGATGGTTATCTTGTTTTAAGCTGAGAAAACTTTGGATTGACTAACAGTACATCAACACAGACTGTACATCGTAAACCAGAAAATACTTGAGGTACAGCTGGTACGAGGCCACTATTCAGAGTTCATCATTCTGAGTTATCAAGTGGAACAGGACATTAATGACAGTTTTTCTCTTTTGCATTAGATAAACTGTTAATTTGACAAAACCAAGCATTTAGCACAAAAGAGCTTTCTTATGGTTTAAATTTTCACAATGCTCTGGCTTATATTTTTGGTTATACTGTGACATTTGTACTGTTTTAATACAGTTATCAATATGTTTTTCTTCTCATGACATTTACTTTTCTCACTATCTTTATGTTGTTCGAAGCCACTCTATTAATACCAAAACGTATTTTTCCTAATCTTTGAGTTCCAAACTATAATCACAGTGTGTTATTGCCTCTCTCCTTTTTCTGTAGCTGCTTTTCGTGAGTTTCACTCCCTTGTTGCTGCTGCTGCTGCTAGAGAGGGGGATTTAAAATGACAGATAACACAGCACTCGGATCAATTATTTCTACTGCGTGCATACTTTCTGCCCATGTTTCAGACTTGCTCTTTTTTTTTTTTTCCTCTTAAGTGGTTCAAACCCCTTTTAATTTGTAAGAAAAAGCGTTAGGCATAACGTTTTTTTAACCATGATATGTTATGATGTCTTCTTCAAATTGTATTCCTTCCTTGTGTAGATACTAGAGTGTTGGGAGCAATTAACATAACTCAGAGAACTAATTTCCTGTGGTTCTTTAACTCTGTATTTATGGCTTTCAAAAGAGTGGATCTGTACTCCAAGGATTAGTACAGTCTATAAATTTTAGTTGTCTGACTTATTCTTTTAAGGAATTAAGATAAGAAAAATTCAGTGGTGGCTGGAAATCGCAGGGGAATAAAAAATATACACTTTGTGGAGGGTTTTCTTCTTTTTCCTGCTTAAAAAAAGAAATCACGCTTTTAAGTGATGTTGAAGGACTCCTTAAGCATCTCCTTGGCAGCTGGGCCTGTGGCACACTTCCCACCTCTCTCTCTCTCTGAATGTTTTGAGCCAAACTTGCGTGACCCAGAGCCAACCCACAATTCCCTTAACACAGATTAAAAAAAAAAAAAAAAAAAAATTCAATTTGTTCCCAGCAGCTTTTGCCAACATGAGCGATTGGGTTTTTGCCCCATTCAGACAGGCGCCAGCGCTGCCCACCCCAAAGCGCTTAAGCGAGGTGGCCACCATAGGCCTCAGAGAGACTGCAGGGCGGGAACTGATCCCCTTCAATTGGGATTTTCCACTACAAATAGCCCATTTAGGGGTAATTTGGCAGCTACTTGCTGCCGGGTGCTGAGGCGTTAGCGGCTCCTAATGGCCCTTAATAGCCCTGAGTGGCCGCACCTAGAGCCTTCTAGCCGCCATTTCAGCCCAGCTCTGGGGCTTCTAGCCCTCGCCTCTGAGTCGCCGTGTGGTGGGACCTTGGACCCATCTTGTCTCCTTGTTTTTGATGACCAGAGCCATCGCACCTCCCGGCTGGGCCTGGCTATTTGCCCTGAGGACGAGCTCGTCGCCCGGCCCTGCTGCCCCTGCCCCTCAGGAGCCCTGTCAGGTACCTCCTGTGGCGGGAGCGGGGAGGGCAGCGCGGTGGGTTTTGTGGTTTTTTTTTTTGTTTGTTTTGTTTTGCTTGGTTTTTTTTTTTTTTTTTAAATAGGCTTGTTGGCTTAGGGTGTCTCTCGGGAGACCGTGGGCTGGCGGTAGAGACAAGTTGGGCGTTGAGGTTCTCTAGCCCTGATCTCCTTGGTGTCCACCGCCGCCACAAGCCACGCCTCTCCGCTTTTTATTTTCCCGCCGGTGTCTCAGACCACGATTCTCCACCTAAATTTGGTGTGAGGCGAGGTGTTGACTTTGGCCTTGGCTGTTGAGTTAAAGGAAGGGTGGCTCACAGAAACACCCCCCACACACACCCCGCCCTGGGCGACCGAAGGTGTGAATATGGCCCCGCCGCCGGCCGTGGTGGGAGCCCTCCCGCTGGCTGCGGAGGAGAGGCTTCACCCGGGACACCCACCATCGGACAACGGACGGGTTTCCCGCCGGCTGAACACGAGCTTAAGGTGTGTGTAGCTTTCTTTGTTTGTGTTTTGAAACTGAACGTTGTGGTATTGCTTCCGAGACCCCGTCTCGCAGCCGCTGAAGGTGGTGGTGGTGGGAGCCCTGAAGCACCAGGGAGGACCTCGAGAATTTACACCATTGTTGCTTCCCCCCCGCTTTGAGATGTCTGCCCTTGAACCTTTTGATAAAAAAAAAAACCAAACCATATACTAAGCCCAAACCCTACTGAAAGCATAGAATCATCTGGGCTGGAAGGGACCTCCAAAGCTCATCTAGTCCAACCCCCCTGCAGTCAGCAGGGACACCCCCAAATAGACCAGGTTGCCCAGGGCCTCACCTCCTCGAGCCTCACCTTGAATATCTCCAGGGAAGGGGTCTCAACCACCTCCCTGGGCAACCCCTTCCCGTGCTCCACCACCCTCATTGGAAACAACTTATTCCTAATCTCCAATCTAAATCTGCTTTTCTTCAGTTTAAACCCGTTGCCCCTCATCCTGTCACTGCAGGCCTTTGTAAACAG
>BJBW01001660.1:0-10311 GCA_004320125.1 Scolopax mira | reverse complement strand
CAACCCCAGCTCCCTCAGCCTGTCCTTGGAGCAGAGGGGCTCCAACCCCCTGAGCATTTGTGTGGCCCTCCTCTGGACCTGCTCCATCAGGTCTATGTCCTTCTTCTGTTGAGGGCTCCAGACTTGCACACAGTGCTCCAGGTGTAGTCTGCTATGGAAATTACTTAACAAAACTGAACAAAAATAATCTGAAAGTGAACTTTGTTCTTTAAGTTCTATGACTGGATGCATCTTGTTGTTTTGTTTGTTGTCTCTTGGAACCCATTTTATTTAAATGAGTGTAATTAGCTTCACCTCTGGCACCTGAAGCTGCCACTGATAGGAAGCTGTGCTCTGCTACCAGAATAGATGCCAAAGCAAGGAATGCAGTTACTCTGGTCAGGGTCTTCTTAAACTGTGATGCATAGACCAATCTCTTCCCACTCATGATCTCTTATCTTTATGTGGCAAGTAAAACAATTATACACAAGAGACTGTGAAGTAAGTTCTGATGTGTTTTTAGCAGCATTCTAATGTAACTTAGCAATGAAAATACTAAAAATTATCTAGGGATTTTAAAATCTGTTTTGTAACCGGTGGTCAGAGTTTGTAGTTGTGATGTCTCTTATTATGATTGTAAAATGGGTTCCCCATTCATTTTTGTGCTTCTCTGCTGCTGGCTTTATGGGCTAAGAGTCTTTAGTAAGCTTTTAAATTGAATATAGCTGATATGAATAGGAAGCTCTGGGGACATGAGGTAGGCTTAAACACAAAAGAGGCAAAACAGGAGTGAAAATATCAACATCTATGTGTTTGTTTTGGATACTTCTGGTCAAATGCTGAAATACTGTGTGTGGTTGTCCAAAAAGTATATTGATTGTCTGCAGCAGATACTGTTTTCCTTCTTCTTGTGGGGAGGAGGTGGAACGACAACCCACTGCCACTGAGACGGGAAAAAATAGTTCAGTGAACCTCTGGAGATCTCATCAGGTCACTGGCAAAATAATTTGACATTCTAACTGTATCTTCTGGTGTAATACGTTTTTGTTAATAAGAGGGCTCTACATATAGAGTAGAACAATGTTTGGTATGGGATGAATCTATCCCGTCATTCAGGCCATATGGAAAAAAAGTGGCTTGAAATAAAAGGAGTTTTTACCCTGCAAACTACCCATGCTGTGCTTGCTGAACCTAGAAAGCATATGTTAATATAAATCATGAGAATCCAAACTGGTTAAAGTCCTGTCATATCCAATCATAAAAGGGAAAGAGTTGAGGATTTTTACAGGGCTCTATACAATCTTGTGGTTCTCCGTGCTCTGTATGTTGTTGCATGGGTGATGTAGATCATACCAATGACTAAAAGACTCCAGGGGCATACAATTGTGTAAGGATGTTTGTTTATTTGCATTTGTTATGCCCAGATCCTGCTAGAGAACCACAACATAGTAGTGGGCTCTAAACATGCTCGATTGTCTGAAGAATCAGTGGCTAATTGGTCACCTCCGGAGTGGAGGAAACTGTTTTGGCTTGTTGCAGGTGAATCTGTGCTGCAGTGATGTTCTTGGAGTTCTCAGCACTGCAGAATTACTTTGGAGTTCTCAGAGGAACTGCTTCTAGATGTCATCCATCTCTGGTAGACCCTAAGCCCTTAATTTTTTTTGGTCTTATTTCTGAGGCTTATCCCATAATTATTATGGGATACTACAATTAGATACTATGGCAATTAGAAACTTTCCATCTTCTGCGTTAAAGACACATGCCATCGGGGAGCTTAAACTCCTTCCTATTTTTCCCATTGTCTTATATGTATTTATTACTTAGTATGTAGTCAGAAGACATAGTAGTTATGAATTAAACTTAGTAGGGTTGCTTGAATAGTGAATAATGCCTATGAGCCAGCAGAAAGTATGCTGTGGAAGTTGGATGGTTCCTCAGCCACAGTCCATATGCTGGATGCTATAGCTCAGAGCATGTCCGATGTGGAAGCTTATGTAAGAGCACTAGCAGTGAGATAGATTTATTTGACTTTCAAGATTTTTGTCAAAGAAGGTGGAGGAAGATGTGGAAGTACAGAAGGGCTTCTGACAGCACTTATATGGGCCAGTAAGAATGGGATTTTTCTTATTCTCAAAGGTTTTGCAGCTGGTTAGAGAGCAAAATAGGTAAGGTGTGCAAGATTTCAGCTCTTGATTATGTGATAATAATTCCCAACCCTGTGATGCAAACTAGATAATTTAAAATAATGGTGGGGATGAGGCACAAGGCTTGTTTTAAGGAATTCAGCTGTCCTATTTGCAAACCAGTTTGTTGAGGATAGACTGGGTGAGGTGTGTCAATGTCATCATGGTCCTCCTTATGGAATATTCAGGATGGTTTCTGTGTATGAAATTGGCTCAATCTTGTCCTGTAGGCTCTGGATCCAGGCTCAGAATGGAAAACCAAACAAATACCTCGCGGGGTCCTGCATTTTAACTTGAGAGTGAAGTAGAACACGTGCTGTGCCTATAGGACTTGCTGTCTGTCTCCTGTTGACAGTGTTCCACTGCACATAGATGAAGATGCACTCACTGGAGTGATGAGCTAAATGAATTTGTGAATAGCATCAGTTGACATGAAACTACAGTTTTAGTGAGTAAACTTTTTTTGGAAGAAAGGCTGTTCAGCCTCCCTAGGAATCTGCCTGTGATAGACTCAGGCAACTAGAGCTTCCCGTGCCTGCTGCTTTCTTTGGAATCTATCTTGTGAAGAATTGCCATAAAGTGGGGATTATAAGGAGGGGAGTTGGGGGGATTTTTACTTACCCTGCTGGAAAAATTAACTCGAGCTTAGCCCTGAATGTCACGATTTGCCATGTGTTACAGATTGCTGAGTCCCTGCGGCACCCGGTGGGCTTCAGTAAGTCACTCTGTGGGAGAACAGCTATCTGCCTTTGCAGGACTTTAGATCTAGGCACTCTTCTTAGGATGCTGCTGTTGTCTCAGAGGGTGAATCATTTCCTTCCCCTGCCCTCACTTTTCTCTTCATGGATCTGAAAAGGGCTCCCATAGAGGTCTGGAATGGTATCCAATGTGATGCCAGAGATCGGATTCAAATGCAGTTTTTATTATAAACGCTGTAGGAAAACCCTCGGTTTCTTTCTCTCTTTGTGTCCCACAGTCTTTCCTTAAAGTGCATGGTATTTGTGTGCTTGTAGAGGACTATCTACACAGAAGGAACATATCAGCTTGTGCTCAATGTCGTGCCCATACAGCTCTCTAACTTCTACACTGGCTTTGACTCATCCAGTCAGCTCAAGCAGCAAAAAGCTACCTGGGTTGATCTGCACCCAGCCTAAGATATCTTTGGAGCATGTTTTATTACACAACTACACATATGTCTTACATAACTTAAAGTAATTTTTTGTCTTTAAAAACATCTCAAGGGAGTGGAGGCTGGTGCAAGCCTATTATTTATTATTATTGCCCTTGCAATTCTGTCCTTGCTAGACTCTTTCTGAACTTGCAAGCTCTCTAACCTGTCAGGTAAAACAAACCACAAATGAAGAAAGGTTAGAATGTAAAATCCCCAGGTCTGTGTTAAAGTGCTATTTTATCTACTACCAAAATTGTATGTTGCAAAGGTGAAGGGAACCATTAGACAACAGGTGCCCTGAATGAGAAAAGATTTCAGACCCTGGACCTGGAAGCCTCCTTGTTGATTTATTTGAGAAAACTACAGTAGTTAGTACTTGATTCAGAGCAAAAATGGAGTTTTTCCACTCTTCATCTTCAAGTAAAGACGAATGAGCTTTCATAATGGACCTTGCCCTGCCAATAGGAATAAATGACTGTGATTTCTGAACACTTTCAAGGAGACCTGGAGACTCAATATGCAAAATCTCTCATTCTATCATTGAAAGTGCAGCCTTGGATTATTACTGACAGCCAAGATGCAGTTAAAGTAAAGGTCATGCAGACTATTGACAATAATAAATTCTAAGATTTGCTATCTTTTTGCTGAGGCCTGCGTTAGGCCATGCATCAAAAGCCTGTATAAAAAAAGAAAGTGGTTTGCCCTCACACAATAAAAAATGCAATGGACATTTTTCAAGTTTGCTTTTTGAAGGAGCTAGAATAGACCTCTCATTTCAAATTCTAATCTTTTAAATTAACACGCTGGGAGCACTGCCCACCAAAAAAATCAGTTTAATCCTCTGTGCCCACCCATAATGTATAATTGAAGTTACATAAAATGATCTATTGCTAGTAGGTGTAGAAATCAGCATGACAGTATATTTAAATAAAGGCTGAGTCTAAACACTGGCGAGTTAATTCAGTTTTCAGCATGTAAGCCTGAGGTAAAAAAATAAACAACTTTAATATTGCAGGTTAAGTAATTGCCTGTTCCTAATTGGGAAACAAATACGTATTGCTTCAAAACTTAGGGCACATGGTAGTTTTTCTTTGCAACTTCTTCATGATTAAAATGGGTTTTTCTTGATTCATGGGTAAAAAAAAGTACAAAATGAACAAACGCAGTAACTTACAAATAGAGCTGCTGAGGGTTTTAGTTATCGATGCTTAAAACTGCATGTAAGAGTAACCCTCTGAAATTAAGGAACAGTTGATAAATGAGTTGTAATTTTAGCAGTGAAATTAAGATATAAAACTTTGCTTTTTGATTTTTATTTTTAAACTTTTGATGTGAAAGCTTTCTTTGAATGTAATGAATGAATTTGGCTCGTATAGAGCAAATTAAGAATGCTGGATGTTCATTGCAGTCCTAGGATTTATTGGGAGAGCAGATAGTCCATAGTGAGCTACAGTCCAATTTGCCAAATTTAGAATTGCAACCTAACCCTGATACGGGAAAAATAATCCTTAGAATGTGAGAGGGCAGAGAAGTGTAGGTTTTTACCTTTTGTGCCGGTGCTAAGGAAACCCATGCATGTTAAGTGCCAGCTCTCGTGGGTGGTCTTGCTACAGGAGCTTTTGCCCAGCGGAGACTGGACAGACACCACCAAGTAATGTCATTTTCAGCAGACACTAACAATTTAGTCACTGGCAATTCAAGCTGACAACCTGGCACTGAAAGATGCCATTTTATATTATCAATCCCATGGTTATCCCCCATCCTTAGTTTGAGAGCAGTGAGAGTTATATAACATATGCATATATCAGGTTTTAAGATACTGTTCAAGTGTCTGAATTTGCTTGTGGACATGTCACAAAGATTTTTTTTTTTATGGTTGTTTTTAGTTGTAGCTGGAGTGGGGAAAGCTGTGAGAAGAAAATGGTATTTTAAAATCTAGGGCTCCAATATCACCTATTAGGTAAACAAACACCTCGTTAAATACTGCACATGAAACAATAAGAATACAGAAGGGATTCTATCTCACTTGCTGTTAATTTAAGTCTCTTCACTATGTTGTGTTTGATTGTTGAGATATGACATTTGTTATTAAGTATACGCAGAAAAGCACATAAAGGTTCAAAATCTCTTCTTTCCTTGTATTAAAAACATAAAGCTTCCATGAGGCTATCTATTGTGACTGTAAAATCATTGTACTCAGAGATTGTTTTGTTTTAATAGTCTGTGCAAGAGAAATATGTGTTTTTAACTGGTTGGGTTTTTTTTAAAACTAAGCTTTTAACGTATCCAGTTACCAGTCAGTTCAATGGGAATTGCTTTGAACTGAGATAGGACTGTAAGCTCTGGCCTGTAGATAAAACATCTAGAAATTGCAGGATACTTTCTATGGTTTAAGCTCTTCCAGTGTTGTTCAGCAGTTACCTGATGAGGTAAGGAGGGTGTATCTAGTGCCACCTCTATGATTCCAGATACCTAAAGTAAATGGGATGTAAACAGAACACTACAAACTCATGTGGAAATACTGAACAAAATCTCTCTATGCTTACTCTCAGACCCAATTTCTCTGTGTGTGATGTGTTGACCCAGTATATGTTCAAACGAAAGCTAAAACATAATCAACTTACTCCCAAAGTTCTTCTAACTTCTAGACTTGCAGTTGGGTTATACTGTGATATTTCTTAAAGATTCCTAATACTTAGTTTATAAAGTATATATAGTTTGTATTGTTTTACAAATTGATGAAAGGCTAATATGCATTACTAAATGATCTAGAATTCAGATCTAAACCTTAAGGAAAGATGACAGCTGGAATTGCAAAGTGCTGCAAAACAAAGGTCTACCAGCCTAGGCAGCATTGGGACAGTCAGGGCATATTTGTCTCCAGCTATTTTACAGTTCACTTTTTATAGAATATTGGATTTAGGGCTCTGTTTCAGCACTCTGTTTTCAGCACCCTGAAAGACCTTAAAAAAAGTGTCCTTGTTTCTGTCATTTAGATTTCTTAATAATACAAAAGACAGTGAAGACTAAAGAAATCCTGCAGGAGTGAATGTGGAAGGCAGAGTATACTCTGTCTGTATAGAGACAATCTCAATGGATGTAGTACGTTATGTATATTTTTAAATAACTGGATAAAAATGTTTCATAGCTATAGAGTGACAAAAGGGAAGTTTTCTTCAGGTAGTAGTTGTTGGTTTGGGTTATGTGATTAGGATTTTAACATTTTTGTTTGCTTTTTGATCAAGAGAAGAATAAGGTGGCTAGTTGTTTGTCGCATTCCAGGTATGAAATACTAAATTTCAGAAATCATGCTAAAGAGTTCAGTTCAACTGAAAGTTTTTCTTAGTCTTATCCCTGCTGAGCTCACATTATGAGGGAGAGTACTAAGCTATGTCTAGGTAGCCTTCTAGTACTACGAGTGAAGACCTGTAGTTGTGAGAGAAGAAATGGTTCAGACTCAGCCCCGAAAGCTTGCTCAGGTGTATGGGTGGGAATATGTGATCCTAGGCAATGCTGTAAAATACTCATTGCTAAGAATCTGTTGTTTCCGATGCTGATAGGAGTGAGGTTGGTGTGGCAGTAACACTGTGCCTCATTGTGTCTGTTTATGTCACAGTTTGTTGACATTCTCCCCTATTGTCAGCCTCCTGCTAGTGTTGCCCCTTCCAAATGAGTGGTTCCCGTGGTAATGGCCATGTCATTCTTCTGGAGGAGCTCAGTGAATTCCACAAGGGCAGTAAGAAGGGCTGTTTCTCTGTGTCGAACCAATACCATGGCATTTGGATTCCCAAGTTAATGCATCTCTTTTACTTTGCTTTTAACCAGCTCTTAAGCAGGGTAATGCTAAGCAGCTGAGCTGAGGCCCTGTGCGAAGCCCAGGAAAACCTAATTCCATTTGAGAAGCTCGGAGGAATACATTTCTATCACCAGATTCCCCAAGGTCACTGTAGTGAGCTCGTATCCCCTCGGAGCTCTCCATTTGCATTACTTCCCTTTAATAAATTATACAACTTGACTTATCATGCTATCACCCAGCTGTTAAAAAATTTGTCTTATCTGTGCCCAGAGGTAGACCATTAGCACAAAAAGTCTTTTAATGCTCCCCGTTAATGCAACAGCAAATCTTGCCAACCTGAAGGATTGATTACTGATCGTGCTGGTCCTTGTCTCCCCTCCGCTGCCGCAGCAGCGTTTGGAGGTGGCCCAGGATGGTGAGGCTGCTGTGTGGCTGTGCAACAGCTATCTCCACGCACTAGTGCTGTTTTCAGGCAATTAGGCTTAGGGAACAATGTGTACTCAAAATGATGTGTGTTGGAACTGAGCCTTGGAGCTGTCTTTCGTCTTATTTAATGGGGCTCTTTATTCTGAATGTACCAGGGAGGCCTGTCAGCTGACCTATGCTTTGAACCTTACCAAACGAGTTCAGAAAGTTCTGATACATCGGAAGCTTTGAATCTAAACATAATAGTTTTATTTTACTTCTGGGATTTGCCTGGGGGCTGGTGGGGGGAATGGAGCTTTGTGTGTTTTGATTTTCCTTCAATTTACATTTTTTACCTTTATGCCAATTATTCAGTGCCCTAAAATGGCTAGTGTGAGTCATGCAGGAATTGATTGAAATGTGACTGTGTATGATATTCTATTTAGGATTCTCTGTGAATTCAAAGTGAATCACAATAACATTTCTGTTTTTATTTTTTTGTTGAAGTTTATTACTATGAAGCCATTTTTAGACAGGTTATGTCCTTTTCTTATCATTAAGGATAAATTGCTGCTATTTCTTTCCATATCCTTCTACCACAACTATGCATATTTTTTTCCCATAAGTAAGATACATGACAGGAAGTGCTTCAAGTATGTTTAAGTCTTTAATGTTACATGGCTCTTCTAAACATTGATAAAAGTTTCACTTGTGTCTTTTATGTACAGTTCAAGTACCTCTTTTCTGGAATATTGTGCTTGCTCTTGCTAAGAGGAACTTTAGATTTGCTTAGGTGGGAATCCAGAAGAGTTACTGTTAATTTGGAGTCCATGATCAAACACACTGAATTTGGTATTTCCAGTGATGCTTTTTTTTTTTTTTTTTTTTTTTTTGCATGTATTTGGGTTTTTCAGAGTAGTTCTGCTATGGCAAGAAAGCTGCCAACTTCATCCTGCTGATGGTTCCAGTATCTCTGTACCTGCAGTCTGCTGCATGAATTCTTTTTTATTTGTGAATGTTCTCCTGGTACCCAGAAGGGCAGCCTTGGCACACAGGCCAGGAGTGCCCCTGGTAGAGTAAGGCATCTAGTAATGTATCATCTGTAGTGCTTGCTCCAGATGTGCAAATACTTCCCACATTGGCCATGCATTAAAAAAAGAAGTGCAGAATAAGAGTGCAAGTGCAGGGGCTCATTATATCTTTGAAAGAGCTTCTTAAGACCTGTGTAAACTTCTCCAATATGCTGTTCAGGAATCCAGTACCACCCTTTCCTCTGGGGTGCACATGAAAAAGCAAACAAATGTCCACTTTGGTAAACTAAAATCTAAGAGCAAGTGAGTTGTGCCCTACCCCAAATTGCCATAGTTGACTGTTAGAGTTGTGGTTTTGACAGTGAAAATCTGTCATGTGGTTGGGCTGGATATATAATTTTTTTTTTACATTCTGAATATGTACACTAACAAGAGGATTCAATTGCTAAGTGTTGGCCCATTCTGTGGAAGCTGAATATTAAAGATAATGCATCCACCTTCGCCATGCTGGTCTTCTGCCTAACAGAAGTCCAACATGGTCTGCTAATGCAGATCGTATCAGCAGCACTTCGTGATGGTCTTTTATCACACAAGATATTGAAACAAAAGGTTTCCAACAGCTCTTGTGTCATTACTGGCTTTCCCATGATGTTTTCAGTGTGCTGAATGCTGAGCTGACTTCTCCAGGGAAGAATGCGGCCTGCTATGAGCCAGAGGGCTAGCCAGTAAGTAAAATATGCTGTGAAACCAGGTCTGAATCTCTTTGAGATCCTTCTCCTTTAGAGAATGACACAACTAGTGCTGGTTTCTGTCAGTTAGGTTGATGGTTGGACTAGATCCCTTCCAGCCTGGACAATTCTATGATTCCAGTTAAAGCTAGCTGCTGTGTTTAATGTCTGTGTACACAAAGCAGCTTAATGTTGCCAGCTTTGTAGGTTATTGGTCTTGAGAGTTATCCATAAGACTTGTCACCAAAATTTTTTTGTGATATGCTAATTATTTTCCAGATTTTTACAGTTGTTGTATATTGCAGTGAAATGGGCTTGCTTGTTTTAACACTTTACACCTCTTTCTGACATTCCTACTGTTCAACGATGTTGTGCTACTGTTTTCTCTTTGGACCGTTAAGTTATGCATTATCCTTAGCTTGGAGTTCTAAGATTTCTGCAGGGCATTTTGTATTTCTAAAATTGTGTTCAATACAACTGCATGAGCCTCTCTGCAAGATGTAGATGTAGCTTCTTTGAGAATGTGTCCCTTTGAAAGGTAAAGGGAACTTGAATGTTAATGTTTGAAACAAACAAAAAGCAAAACTAAAATTAGCTCTGCAAGACCAGGTACAAAATTAGATTTACAGTTCGAGACTCTAACTCCAAACTGAAGATGTGTTTCTGTTTAAATTCAGACATAATATAGTTTTCCAAAAGAAAGAGTAAAAAGGGGAAGAGGATACACAGAGGGGCTGAGAACAACATACACTGAAAGAACAGTTCCAGGTATGGAGAGTTAGGAACTGTTTCTGTTTTCCACAGAACTGTTTTTCTTTGATTTCACTGAATATCACTGAAATTTTGGAGTTGGAAGGGACCATAGAGATCATCTAGTCTAACTTCCCTGCCAATGCAGGACCACCCAGAGCATGTCAGAGCATGCCTCTCAGGACTGCATCCAGTCGGGTCTTGAAAATCTCCAGGGACGGGGACTCCACAACCTCCCTGGGCAGCCTGTTCCGGGGCTCTGTCACCC
>BJBW01001659.1:0-20379 GCA_004320125.1 Scolopax mira | reverse complement strand
TATTGTGGAGCAAACTGCTCATTCTCAGGATGATAAGGGCAATGTTTGTGCTCAGTGCCAAGGGATGGTGTGCAGAGAGGCCTTTGCTTATACTTATTGCTATAACAACCAAGATCAGCCAATTTTCGTTATTTGCCGCTTAGAGGGTCGGAAACTGAAAAGCGTAGACGGGTCCCACCTGTGGGGAGGAACAGACAGGAGAGGTGACCCAAACCTGACCAACTGGGGTATTCCATCCCATCTGCCCCATGCTCAGTATAAAAGCTGAGGGATCAAAGGGTCAATTCTCTTCCTGAGATGGCCGACGTCCGAAGAGGACCCTGTCTGTTCATCTGCCCTTGATCCCGATCCATGTGTTCCTGACTCCAGAGCTGGAATTCAGTTCCCATCCATCGCTGAGTCCAGTTTGGGACTTCCCCAGTGCCTGCTGGTGTAGGACTGTCATCCTGGAAGCTTGATATGGTTTTGTATATATTGTATCTATTTCATTATTTTCTTCTTTTTATTTTAATATTAATTCTTCATTAAAGTAGTTTAGTTCATTCTAAACTTCTGTATCTCCTTATCTCTTCTTCTCCTTTCATTTTGTGGGGGGGGAAGGGCCATCTGTCGGTCTGGTTGCAGTGATTTCATCTGAAAACATGACAACATAGCTCCTACTGACACAGGAGTGATTTAAGAGCTTCAGAAGCAGCCTAGAGACCTATTATTGTTAATAAATAATTATTAATAGTTATTATTATTTCAAGGTGTTAAGTTAATTTTACTTACTACCAGTGCTTGAGGGTCTGCATTGTCCACAGATGTCTTCCTCCACTTCAAGGTATTTGAGATTTTTATTGATGATGGAAAAAAACATTATTTGCAGGCCAGTCTGTGTGCAAGCTTCCTGCGTATACTTCAGGGATCACATGAAGTTTATTAACAGGGAGTTGTGGCAAAGAGAAAAAGAAATAAATTAATGTGTAAAAGACCCTGCCCAAATACTTAGGAATGCATTCTTTTAGTGAATTGATATTTTCCTTATGGAAAAGAATGTGTTACGAAATATATTAATCCATATAAATATTTCAGAATTTTTTACATTGCTTCTCCATCTTTCCTTTTCAGTAGCCTGAAAAAACAACATCTTCTGAAGTTCATGCTCTATTGTGTAAAAGCTTGAAAAGCTTGAAAGCTGAAAGAAATAAGAAGCACTTGCTGAAGGTTTGTCTATTGCACTTGTGCAGAAGAGAGGTAGATGTCAGGGCTCTGAGCACATTCCCCTTCCAGAAGTATCAAAGCTGACCTGGACAATCATGTGAGAGTCCCACTTTGTGAATAGGCCTCTTCAAGAAAGCTCTGCTGAAAGGGACTTGTCCAGCTTCACTTGGGAACAGCTCTGAAGCAGCCCTTCTCCCCTTAGATCCCACCAGAGCTGCATTGTAGCTGTGTTGCAGCTGTGCCTTGCCTGGCTGTGCGCCCTGTTGATTGAGAGGTGACCTGCAGATGTGCCATCCTGGCTTGACCTGGGACCTGCCTCATCACCGCAGACTTGCTCTGCCCTCTGGGCTGACTCCAGCAGCCAACATCTCTGCTGGCTTTGCTGGGCATGGTACGAGGTGAAACTGGTGCCCCTGCTCTTACTCCTTGCCCCCCTGCTCCCCTTCCCCTGCGGAGCAACTGGCCACTGTTGCTCCCTGTCAGTAGGAATAAATAGAAAAGTTAATTCTGAACCCAGATAGAAAAAAATTTGCATATTCTGGACATGTTTAAATGTGCAACAAAAAATGCAATTCTTTCTTTAATAAAACTCAACCTAAGAACTGCATATGGCTTGTACTGTGCCATACTGCATACGGCAATGTTCTAGGTAGCAGGTGCTCAAGCATGCAAAACCCCACCGCTTTACAGTGTACAGTCACTACTCTTTTAGGCTGCAGCAAAATGCTCAACTTTCTAAATGGTTTTGGATGCATTTTTTTCCTATTATTGTGTTACAGCTCTGTTGAATTCCTACTTGTTCTAAGGAAAACTGAGCACACGTTATAAAAGCAAATAGGTACTAAGAGAGTAAGACAAAAGAGTTACGTGTCTTCTGGAGTGGTCTTTCTTTTTTGTAAAAAAATAACAGCCAATTTTGAAAGCTTTTTAATTACAGCGGCTATTAAGATTCACTAACTTGCATATTTTTCTTTTTAATTCTGTCACAGCAGTTCAGTGCGAGGCCTATTGTAACTCACATTGCAGCAGTCATATTCAAAGAATAAGCATGCAAATAAATTTGTCAAGTTCCCAGTCTGATCATGTCAGGGATCCTACTGCCACAACAAGTTGATGCTAATTTTCTGCTAGAGTTTTTTATTAAGTTTTGGGAGGTATAAACTACCATCTTTTCCTTGGTTTTTTTTTTTTCTCCCCCCCCCCAATGTTTTGATTGGATGGGGGGCAGGGGAAATGAGAAAGAGTTTTATTTTCTAGAGATTGTTCACACTCAGTACCAACAGCATTAATAACTTTATATACTTGGGACTGTTAAGATTACAATTCTATTTGCATGAATTTTAAAGTATCCTTAAAATGCAGTAAAGATATGGAATTAACAAGCAAATGAATTGAATTTCTTCTTTGAAATGAGGAGTATCTGACAGACCCTAAAACTGGGAACCCAATTATTGCAACTTCTGGTAAGCTATAGATTCTGAACTGCATGCTGACATAAGAGGGCTAATGTTTTAAGCACACATGTAATTAAAGAAATAGAAAGTCTGCAGAATTATAATTAGGTACTGACCTTAGTGTTTGCAAGTCAGGTATAGTTCGCCTGGTATCATTGGAGAGGGATAAAGGCTAGGAATGGACCTCCTGAGTCATTGTGTCTGGTTCCCTGACACTGTAACTCTACATGTCAAATAAACTCATTATTAATCTTATCAGTCACAAACTGTAAAAGAAATTATGTTGCTAGTGAAAGTTATTACTATCTTGGTATGTAAAATTACTTCATCTCTGAGTAAGAAGATGTGACATCATGGTACATATGACTTGGCATCAGTCACAAGTTTGGTCAAGTTATGATCTCGGGCAGTGGGATGTTGTGGAGGGACTGACGAGCAGGAGCTGGGGCGGGCGGGGAAGGGGGGGGAAAACCAGGGAGAACACACCGCTACAAGGGTGTATTGTCCAATACAGATGGTCTTCTGCTGTCTAATACCATCTACATTGGTTATTAAGACTGAGCAAATTTAGGCACCATCCTGACTTTTGTGTCTTTCAAACAGATTTCAAGGAGAGTTTGGGAGGGAGAGGGGATATGGTTAATTGGACTACAACTTCAATACATATTTAGGTGGCGTGCTTTCACAACTTGTCTGGTCTAGAACAAAGAAGGGTTTCTGGCATAAACAGATGGGGAGCAGTCCAAAGACCATGTAGCATAAAAAGGTGATTTGTTCTGTAGCACTCAGCAAATTTGCATTGCCAGTGACCAACTTATTTTACTTAGAATAAACATTTCTTATAAATCTTATTCTCATTATTTTAACATGATGCTCATTATCTGCTGAAAACTAAGGTAAAATTAAGTAAATATAAGGGTCAGAAGTATAAAAAAGAGTTAATAGACATTGGCAAAGTTTTCATTTACTTAAACTAATGCAATTCTGTGTGTGAAACATTAAGATTTCCAATTACATTAGAAGAAACTCCCCACTATTTAGAGACTCCATAATTTAAAATCTTTGATAGGCTCCTAAAAATAAGAAATGCTGCAACCTCCAGCCTTTCAGAAAAGGAGAATTATGCACTGGTGTGGAGTCTAATCAAGACTAGAAAAGGCTAGGCATATGAAATAATGACAGAAGGTGATTTCAGTGAATAATAGTTTTCAAGACATAATTACTTTGGCTAATCCATAAATAAGGTGACCTGATTTAAAATTAATTACGGCTAAAAAATAAATAGAGTTATGGCATGGCCTGTGTAATAGTTATGCATGCTAGTTGTATAATCCAGATGCCTGTAAGTGGCATTTGAAATGAATTGTAAACATCTTTGAAGTAGCTGGAAAAGGTTTGTCTTGGATTTAGAATCACTTAGATGTGCCAGCCTCCAAGGAACAGATACTGCCAGATATTGCCTTTCCCACTTAAGGATGATAAGCAGAGCTGGGATGTATATGCACTTGCTTTAATGTGCATAGCATTTATTGCCTTCGTCCTGTGATAAGACAGTAACTGTTTACATGCTCACATAACAGGTAACAGGGATAATTTTTTTGGTAATGTCCTAGTAATGACATGACCCTTCAAGTGCTCTTCTGCAGAATGCAAAGATAATCCATAGTTTGAGCAAGAATCTTGTCTCATTTGAGGCTGGCACATAGTTATTAGCTTTTGCTTGGCTGACAGATGTTGTGAGCGACAGCAGAACAAGAAAATGTAAACAAAGCAAGTATGAATCAACAGTTTTGATCTGAACAGAGCAAGGGGAATATATAGTTTAAAAAAAAAATAGTTTAAATAAACAGTTTAAATCTGGGAACTCACAGATTTTTTTCAACAGGTTCTTCTGTACTTAACTGTTGTGCATTTTCTTGTATTTCCTTATGAAAAGTGGCAGTCATCAACCCCTGCAGAAGAACCAAGTGACTGCAGAAACATACCTATAGGTATGGTAAATTGGTGTGAGTGGGAGAAGGAACTTTCTGATCAATAATTTGACATGATCTCACTCCTGTCCCCAGAGGTGTTTTTACCAATTTGTTGCAATCAATTTATAGAAGAGGTTGCTTGAATTTTTAGCAGTTTCTTACACTAGAAATCCAATTGCCAACAAAAGGAACACACTGGCTTTGCAAAGGCAATAATTTATTTAGTCTAATGAAGTCTTAACAATCTAATTAAAGAAATATTATTCTTCCAGTTACAGTAATCTTAACACTTCTAGTTCTAATTATATGCAGTTAAAATGATATGGTCACAAACTTTCCAGTATCTACCTCTATTTCTGGTATTATGCTCATCCCTTCACTACACTTCTGGTCCAAAGATTGATGATTTCATCCTGCAAGGGAATCTTCAGTGAGTAATCAGCATCTGGAGTGATTCCCTTCGAGGAGTATGCTGCTGATGCTGATGGTTTCTTGCCCCACTGGATTTGGTCTTTAGGTCATTTCTGCATGTTTGAGAACGCTCTCTGCAACTTGATCTTTATTCACTTGTCTGCTAGTCCATATTACAACCAATTTTTCTACACATGGAATTTTTAATGTAGATTAGATACTTGTTCTTTGTTCTCTCTAAAAACCCAAATGCTCATTTTACTCAGCTCTCAAGATCACACTACTTTGACAATTGGTAATTGACCACTTCTGTGTTGCTTAGAGCCCAGGGATCACCTGTGTTTTTCTGCATGTGGACTTTGAAGATTGCTTTGAAGATAATCCCATATCTTTATTGCTCTATGAGGCATTTTGTAGCCAGGGTCATAGATAATTCATTAGACACAGAGTAACTCTGTTTTATTATTAACAGTTAAAAATACTGTATATATTATTAGAAGGTACACTGCACAATTGTACAAAGCCAAAGATAAAATGGAGTAAGCAATTGTATTTTGGCTGTTAGATTATTGCTGTTAACAAGTTAAAATAATTTTTCGGGTGGTTCTAGTATTTCACCTTATTGATATTTCCTTTCCGCTTCTGCAATTCAGATCTCTTCCCCTCATAACTGCTTATTTCCTTCTTTTTTTTTTTTTTCTCATTAGTTCTTCGAAAATGAATAAATTTCCTTGTATTTTCTCCTCAGCCATTTAACAGGTTCTAAAATTTGACAGAGGCTTTATGTTTGGATTATTGAATCCTCATGGGTTTTCGAATGTCACTGTAAACTAAAATTGGTAGGAGTAATACTGAGCTATTAAAACTTTTTAGGGGCTGACAACTGTTCTCTGTTTTAGGATTTGTCTTGGGCTAAGTTGTGATATTAAGCTTTATTAGCTGAAAAGATAGGGGAAAAGAGCAGAATGGTGTTGAATGACAGATAAGACTAGCTTTTAACATTTCTTAATTTGCTAGGTTCACCCATCTTAAATTGCTTTTAAATTGTAACAGGAAGGCCATGGCCTGATTTCAGCAGAAACTGAGAACTGAGCACAACTCAGAACTATTTCTCCTTAACAGCATTGTCTTTTTTTTTTTTTTTTTTTTTTTTTTTTTTCAGATAACCCGAACGCTGTGAATACTGTTAAATCTGATTTTCAAGTTTTTAAGCTTTTCAGGGCTTCAGTTTCTCTACCTCGACTTAAAAAGAGCCACATACGTTCTGCTCTGTTGAGAAATGGTAAATCCCAAAAGCAAGAAATAACTGGAAAACTTGGAGAGACACACAAGTAAAACATCTTTGATAATATATTCCTTATGTTATGAGGAGAAGGAATCATGTCGTCATACTGTTGCTATTGTTTGCTTATTTGGGCTGCTATAGAATTTTTGTTTTGGTTTCAATCTGATCAAACTTTTGTCAAGCTTTATAATAATTCTCAAGTTAAAATCAAGATAAAATGGGGAAAGAATTCTATTATACTATACATTTTACTCCATGGATTTTCCTTGCTCAAAAACATCATAGAGAAGACTACATTTGAGATAAATAAATTTATTACATGTTCAAAATCTTCCTTTCCTAATTTCTTTGGATCTCTAATCTGTTACTGTTACTTTTATCATTTGGAAGAAGGATCAATCACTTCTATTTGACCAATTAATGAAGCTGGGGAAAAAAAAAAATTAAAGACCCTTCCATGTGTTCTTCACCTTTAGGAAGGACTGTGTACCTGAAAGTCTTTCAGTCCTTTATCTTCAAATATATATTAGTTGTTCTTTCAATATAGATTGGTCACAAAGGATGTAAGATTCTTAAAAATCTCTTTATGAGTTATAATTAAAGCTTGTTTTAACATTTTTACAAAATATAAATCCCCCCGCTGACCCCAAAAGGTACTGCTACTTCTTTCTTACAAACCTGCCTTATACTATACTATACTATACTATACTGTACAATACTATAGGTTAGGTTAGATTAGGTTTGATTAGTCTTATCATATCCTTATTAGTTTAAAATGGCTGAAACATTATTAATGTTACCTGGTACATGGACATTAATATAAAACAAATAAACTAAAAAATGCATTAACAGACAAAGTAAAAATGTCAAGAATATGTGTGGGATTTTGTGTTTTCTAATAAAAGCTACAATTTGTGTCTCTGGAAAATTGAAATCATCATAGTTGTTTCATTTATTGCAAACTGTGAGGTTGCTATCTGGATCACAACTAAATGCAAGTGTGTATAACACAATGAAGTGAATCTATCAGGCTTTGTAATGCTCTACAAGTAGGAATGTTTTATAAGAGCTACTATGAGCTTTGTGTGTAGTCTATAAATCACAAGCACAAAGTGTTTCTCGTGATATTTCCTTTAAGAATAGCACTTAGATGCTTCAGTGAAGGCTGAATTCCTGTATTAGAGAGAGACCTTCTAAATGAAGAGGAAGAAATCTGTATTGGACAGAAAATCAGCCAATTTGAATAAATAAAAAAAATAAAGAAGATATATGGAGAGTGACAGACTTCAATGTCAGTTTGCACCCAAGTATTGCTCTAAATAAAATCCTGTTCTGAGTATACAGAAGGAGTATAGAGTTGGTGTTTCCTCAGCTGGAGGAAAGATTTTGATAATGGAATGTGAAAAGAAACTCAATGAACACTGAAACGTAAATGCTTCTGAAACTAGTCTCTTGACAATAATTGGTCATTTGGATTGTAAAAAACCACCCTAAAACAAAAACAAAGATGAAAAAGCTGTTCAGAGATTATAGGCTAACATGAAGGAAATAGATGTCTTATTTGATATAACTTGCTATCCAATCTGAAAGGTTTTCCTTAATTGATTAACTTTATTGTATCAGTCTCTTGCCCATATGAGATCTGCTCTTTTTTTAGTCTTTGGTGTCATTCACTCTTCTTTGCTATATATCCTAATTTCATTTTAAACTGAGTGTCTGAACTCCAGATGGTGTGATTATTAAATTCAATGGCTATTTGTTTTTCCTCCAACAGACCATTGTCATGCTGGACTTGCTGCTGTAAAATCTGGTGTGCAATGTCATGATTCCCCAATCCAACAAATTTTTCCATTATGAAAGGGAGATTTTATTTTGACCAGAAAATTAGGCAACTGTGCTGACATCTGTGTAGAAGAGCTTAGGCTCCAGGAGTCATATCTAACATATCAGTCAACTGGCCTCATTTCCCCAGAAAAGGGAGGTGAATATGCCACCTTTTCATTGGCATATTAATAAAATTCAGTGCATGTCGCTGGCTATCTGAGAAGGAGCTGCTTATCTCCACCATTACTAACAGATTGTTCAGCTTCACAGTATGAAAATGTAAGCCCTTCACCTCCAGAAAAGAGATAGGAGGACAGTTGGAGGAAAAAAAAAAAAAAAAGGATGCAATTATACTCAAAATCACCAAACTATGGCTTTTAAGCACTTTAAAAAAAGAGAATCTGCAAAAATTAATAGTTATCTAAAAGACTGCTTCTCAAAGGTATAATATTTTGCTGCCTCCATCAATGACATTGATAGTAGTCATCAGACTGATCTCCATTCATTATTCATTCCTTAATTTATGATCACCATGGGACTCACCATATTTTAAATTAATAAGTTAACCAATACACTGTTGGAACTAAGTTTCAGTTTCACACAGAAAGGAAATTCTGAAAGAGAATTAAAATTAAATGTACTTAATTTGTTTAATCGTCTATCCAGTTTAAATTAGGTTTATTGAATTTAGTGTTCTGTATAAGGTACAGGGTTTTGATGGTATTTGTAAAAATAGGAAACTTATTAATGCAACAGAGTGAAATAGGATAAGGGCTCTACATTTCTCTTTCAAAATTTGCTTCAGATAACCACTGAGCTCACCAAAAACACTCTCGCTCCTTCTCTCTCAATATTTCTCTCCTGTATGTGTGTGCCTGCTTGTATACACATGTACACACATGTGCACACAATGTCTATATCAAGAAAGACACTGATTTGAACGTCTGTTAAATTTCTTCTTTCTGCTTGTTGCAGTTTCCTTAGCATTTGCTTTAGACAGGCCACAAGAAAGGCCAGAAGGACTTGTTGTGGGAAGTGTTAAAAGCTAACTTTAAACACAGGTAACATATTTAATTAGTTACATTACAGGTCTCCTGCACCAAGGTGTTAGTATCTGCAGTGAGCTGCTGAGTAAATCCTGACTGTTCAGCTATAGAGAAGAATATTTTCCCTGCAGAGAACACAGGCTATTGGAAGGGCACAGATTCTCTGGCCAGCAATTATTCAGAAACCAGGATACATTGGCTGGATGCCGAAGGAAGATTCACCGTGAGAAACTCTGGGTTGGAACAATAAAGCATGAATGAGTGCAGATGGAAGAAGTGGAGAACATGAGTGTTCTCTGGGATTGGGTCCAGAGCACTGATGAATGTTGCAAGGTGGTGATATGAGTGCATAATGAGAGATTCTTGAGCCAGTGGTGGTGGTGGTGGTGGTGGTAGATGCAGCTAGGTGTGTTTAACAGCAGGGAAGGGAACGTGGGGTCTCTTGTGTATGTCTCCATGTAAGAAAAGGGTAGGGATTGCAGGTGGCTTCCTAGTGCAGAAGACAGGATGGCAAGAGGGTACAGAACATTAGCCTTGTAGCAGACACGTTGGGAGTCTAGTCCCTGAGTACTTTCCTAATAATGTTTATATTATTCTGCCTCTTACCTTCTCTGAGAGTTAGAGCATCTGGATGGTAAGCAGGCAGGCCTTCATACCAGAGAACAGTGTGTGGACCTATTCTCAACAAACCTGTGAAATGCAAGTAACATGCCTCTTCCCTTTCAAGTATATGATTGTACATCTGACACTGGAATCTATTACTATTTTTGATACATTTTTTGATCTGTTTGCTGAAGTGACCAGCAACATAAGATCCCTGAAGAGTTATAACTCTTTAGCAAAACTTTTTTTATCCTCGCTGCTGTTCTGTTGTCAGTAGCTCTATGGTCTTAACTGCTGTAATCTGGTTTGGATAACAAACTCCCTGTAGAGCAGATGGTACCCTTTGTTACTTCTACAGGATCTCAAGCTAGGACTAACCGAAAATTCCCCTGGTGTGCACAGAATTAAGCTTTGCTCTTATCACACCCGCAAGAGAAGAACCTGCTTATTTGCAAAACTGAAAAAACCTCATTCACTGAGGTTGTAGAGATGAATAGATCTCTTTCCAAGTTTCAGATAGACTAGAGGCTGGTGACTCTTTATTGGGCTGTGCCACTGCTCTGTGGCTCTGACGATGTGTGCTCCTGGCTGGAAACTTGCTTTTAGTTCTTGTTCCGAATGGTTTGGTCTCTTGCTGTGCAAAGATACTTTCACACAATTTCCAATACATTAAGGAAGTATCTGTCTGTCAGTTTGCAATCCATATGAGCCCTGTACATTCTCATTCTATATGAGTTTATGCAGGTTTTTTGTGTTCTCTCACTCTCTGCATGACAGCATAGAGAAGAACCATTTTTGCAAAGTGGAAAAAAAAACAAAGAGGAAAAAAGGTAACACTAACTAGATTTAACAACTCTTTCCTCTCTATAAATATAGATTCTGTAAAAGAATAGGATGAAAATGCCATTATTGGCCATTGTACTTCCTGTTCTGAACAAGAAACCAAAATATGTCTTCTTCAAGGCCTGCCTGTGGGCCAGTTATAATCTTTATGGTACAGCTTAAAGTTTTTGCTTCAAATATTTTTGTATTTTTTGATTTTCAATTTATAATACAAATGGTAAGAGATATGTTAAGAGAGTGTATCTTCTCCTATTCTCAATACTCTAGTCTTTGAATCTTTGTGCATCTTGCAATTTTTCATGAAGGTCTAGGAACATTGTCTATAGCTTGTTCTTACTTACTCTGCAGAGAGATATGAGCAGAAGAGAGCTATGGGCTCGAATGTGGTTTGGGAAATTTACATTTCTTTATTTGAATTTTTGCTAATGAAGAAGAGGTAGAAAAATTGCCCTTGCTCTTTGGCTGAAGTAGTGGCTCTATACACTTAGATCTTTGCTAAAGCAGCCTCTCCACTCAGTCAAGTTTTATGGACTGTAAACTTTGTATGCTTGGGAGTAAGAACTTAAGATCAGGTTCCTAAAACTTTAGATTAATTTTCTGGATATCCATCTATAAAGCTGTTTTGTTCTTTGAAAGAGAAGACTGATGTCATGAACATTGAGGTATCCAGTGAGGACAGCTGGTGATCCTCCTCCTAGCTCCACTGTTACAGAACAGGGAATCTGTATTCCCTAGTGTTTTGCAAAGATTTATAACTTCACATAGAGACTTAAAGTACAAATGTAATCTGAATGACAAAAGCCTATATGAATGAGCAAGTACACTGACAACAGAAAACTGTGTTTCAAGCAGAGAGAATTCATTAGTGAAAATGACTCATGGCAAACATGGTGTGACAATTTATGCCTGTTTACTTAGTACGTTTGGACACCTGAAAAGAGATCAATAGTGGGTTTTGAAAATATTTCTGCATTCTTCTCCCATTTAAGCAAAACAGGCACTTCTAGATCTTCAAACTAATTTATAGTTTATGGTCTTGTTTCTGGCAGTACCCCAGTTAAATGCAGTGAAATCAGTTAGCTATATTACCTATTACCTGAACAGTTGTACAGACAAATCTCATGTAAATTTGGCTGTGCACATATATTTATTTTTAACATCCCTTGATACACACAGCACTCCATAATTGAGAAGTCAAGAAGCCGAACTACAATTTTACATAACTAATTTCTGGACACTGTGAAGGAGCTCCTTGGACATTTGCCAGTTCCATTTTAATGGGAATATGTTGCCTGCATATATTGCTTATCATGAGAAGTAATGTCAAGTATTAATATCAATAGTATGGGTCAGGAAATAACTTGAATTTCACTATTTTGTAAATATTAATAGTTCTTTTTGTATCGTAAAACATATGAAAAGCAAACACTAATTATCTTATTTTCAAGCCTCAGACTGTTATAAAAAGATTAAGAATAACTCTTTAGCTTTTCCTTTCTTTCCATTCAATAGAAGACATTGGAGGAAAGGAAGTAAACAAGGTACAGTAGCTAGGAGAAATAACTGTGCATGACATTTGACCTTTCTAAGTAATAACCCATGCAGGTACATTTATTTGGGCTTCTACTGGTGAATATCTAGAAGAAAAAAAACCCAAGTCTCTGAAAATACACTGTTTGTTGAACTTGAGATTAGCTTCTCATCTCTCGTATAAAAAAATTAATGTCAAGACTATCCTACTGATATTAATGGTACTGCTCCTTGCTTCCACTGGGGACTGTTCTTTGGAACTGGTTTCCTTAATGTGTAGCTGGAACATTGTAAGTGCAGCAGCTTAAAGGCCTTCCTGTAGCAGTGGCACGACATTTTCCAATAGGACAATTTAAAATCTTAAAGGATCCCTTCTTTTCCACTTTCCCCTCTTAACTTGTATATCCTGTGTTGTGGATGGTGGTGGATGACTTGTGTTTTCCAGATCCTACTGTGAAGCTGAAAAATTTATTTTATAAGCTGAGAAGAATCTTTTAAAAAGAAATAACATTATACAAAACTAGATTTTTGTTTTCGGGATCTCTTTAATATCAAGTCCTGCTCCACCAACTCTGGATATAAAACTGCTACTACAAACAAATATTGGAATTAAGAGATGGAGAGAGACAAAATAAAAATGAAAAAATAATAATCCATATTGCTTAGCTATTGATCCTGTTAAATTTTAAGATACTTCTCATTGGCTGCTATGTGAGGTTCATCTTCCTTGTCAGTTATCATCCTATGGACAAGTAATATACATACTATTTTGAAATAAAAACTCATGATAGGTAGTTTTAGGTCTGCACTGAATCTAATGAATGGACCTCTGCATTCACTGGTTTTTAAAATGTGAAGCTAGCAAAATATTAAATAGTGGTGTGTGTTTTGTTTTGGGTTTATATATATATATTTTTTTAATAAATAATTTCTATAATGCTTTCCAAGCAGTACCAGTACTCTTCTAAAACATTAGTAAATACTAAAACTAATATAGTTTTAGGGGGGTCACTATTAACCTCTTCATCCTAATTTTAATAAATGTTCACCCATTTTCATGGAGCAGCTTCACCTTCTACCCCTGAAGAGGCAGAAGCTGCAGGAGCTGAACAGGCTTTGTAGCACCGGAGATGATGAAGAGAACTGCAGTGGGATCTTAACTAAGAGTGTAAGCATCATGGAGGTAAGAAGGAAGGTACAACACAGGAGAAGGAAGGGATATACTACAAACTGCTTGAAATGGGTTTGGATTCCTACCAAGAATTAGTGGAAGGATCCTGATCACGGACCCTAGTCTTCATGAGAGATGACAGACACACAACTATCTTCTGAGAGTGCAGCAGGGCTTTGTGCAGCAATCCAAGAAGTTTCTAAATTTGTTTGATGACAATTTCCTGATGAAAATGTTAGAGGGGATGAGCAGGAGTAAACTCTGCCTAGTGTGTACAAACAGGGAAAAATGACAATCATAGAATTATAGAATAATTTCAGTTGGAAAGAATATTTAAAGATCAACTAGTTGAACCCCCTCTGCAATGAGCAGGGACACCTTCAACTATATTAGGTTGCTCAGAACCCTGTCCACCCTGACCTTGAATGTTTCTAGGCATCTACCACCTCTCTGGGAAAGCTCTTCCAGTGTTTCACCACCATCAGTGTAAAATCATTCCTTATAGCTAGTCTAAATCTACCTTACAATTTAAAGCCATTGCGTGTTGTCCTATTGCAACAGGCTCTGCTAAAAAGTTTGCATCTTTCCTATACTGAAAGGCTGCAGTAAGGTCTCCTTAGAGCGTTCCCTTCTCAGACTTAAGAACTCCAACACTCTTAGCCTGTCCTCACAGGAGAAGTGTTCCATCCCTCTGATCATCTCTGTGGACCTCCTCTGGACTTGCAGGTCCATGTCCATCTTTTGTTGGGGGCTCCAGAGCTGGACACAGCACTTCAGGTGGGGTGCCACTAGAGTGAAGGAGAGGAGTAGAATCATCCCCCTTGACCTGTTGGCCACACTTCACTTGATACAGCCCAGGATGCGGTTGGCTTTCTGGGCTGCCAATGCACATTGTTAACTCATGTTGAGCTTCTCATCCACCAAGTCCTTCTCCTTCGGGCTCCTCTCTAGCCATTCTCTGCCCAACCTGTATTTGTACCTGGGATTGCCACATCCCAGGTGCAGGACTCTGCACTTGGCCTGGTTGAACTTCATGTTGTTTGCACAAGCCCACCTCTCAGGCCTGTCCAGGTCCCTCTGGATGGCATCACTTCCCTCCAATGTGTCGATCATGCCACCGAGCTCGGTGGTGTCGACAAACTTGCTGAAGGTGCAAGTTTGGGGAATGAGGAATGTTTCCCTTTTTTCCAGTTACCAGAGAGTTCACCTGACTGCCAAGACTTTTCAAATATCATGGGGAGTGGCTTGGCAACTACATCAGCCAATTACCTCTGTGACTCTGGGATGCATCTCATAAGTTCCCATAGACTTCTGTACGTTCAGGTTCCTCAGGTGGTCATGAACCTGATATAGAATCTAGGATTCTGTGATTCTATATGGTTAAGGGATGGCTGCAGCAATCAGAAAATGATGGAGTTTAGGACCTGAAGGAAAATGGTGCAGATGAATAGCAGAGTTAGGGCTATGGAATATTGGTCCAATATTGGACTCTGGGGTATTCTAAAAGCTGCTAGGCAGAATTCCTGGGGATGGTGATCCTAGAGGAGAAGTACTGAGGAGAGGATGGGTTTTTTTGAGGAAAAACTTTTTTGAAGATTAGGAATAAATCATACCATTGTGGAGGAACACTGGGAATTTTGTTGGAGACTTATGAATTGAAGAGGAAAATGGGAGGATACAGGAGGAAGTGGAAACAAGGACCAGCAAAGAGGTGGATGTAAGCATTGCTCAAATACTTTGGGTGGAAATCAAGACAGTCAGCTTCACCTAAGTTTCTGGAAAGATCAAAGTACATTGTCACAGAATTAATTTCCAAATGTGAAGGACAGGGAGACAATTGGTAACAGTTAACTGAGATTTACTAATGGAAATTCCTGCTTGTCCAGCCTGGGGACCTTCTATGGTGAAAACACTTGTCTGTGTGGATATGATGAGAGAGGTACATGCTTGTACTTAGTACTGCTTGTACGCAACAATGTGTTTCCATTCAAATGAATACCATCTGATACCATAAATGTTTTTCAATCCTGTTTGTTAAAGTATGGTGGAATATTTTAAAAAAAATATATTTCCAAATCACATCTGAGCTCTCTATTTCCACTGCCAGAATTTTCCCTTTAAAATGGGAAGTTTAAAAAGGGAACTCCCACATATAAGCACTATTAAAACCCACTTCACTTTGCCCCAGTCCTTTGAAAAACTAAAATATTTTCTTTTATTAAATGTTTCCCATTAGCAGCATATTCTTATGAAATGTCAAAGAGACAATACAAATAAATGAATAAATAATACATGCACAAATATTTTTTCACTGTTCGTACTTAACTGCTGTCTTTTCCAGTGATGCCAGTAGCTTTTTAGCTCTGATTCTGAGGTATTTTTGTTCTTGCTATATTTGAGCAAATTAGATCATTTTGAGCATGGAGTCCTGTCATGAAGAGTCAGATAACGTACTTCCTTATCCTCTGTAGGACTAAGAGCTTTTCCTCTAGCTTTGATCATTTGGGTGATATAAAAATGAGTAAGCTTTAACTGGAGAGATTCAAATGGATTCCACAAGTGCCAGAGGGAGACTCTGAAAATTAAATTATTATCTAAACTAACAAATATGGGATATTTTTCAGCATTTATCTTTTGAGTAGGTTTTAAACCTGAGAAATGTTTATTGACAGATACTACTGCAAGCCACTATGGTTACTGTGCTTATATACTTGAGTTACATATATGATTGCATTTATGATTCTTATTATTTCTAGTGACTTCGAGAAACAATGAAGAATAAGCCCTCATTTTGCTTAGCATATGAAACTGCTGTAAAATGAGACCAGAAAGAACAGAAAGGAGAGCTTTATTGATAGATCTCAGAAACAGCTATCCTTTAAGTAAATTATTCTGAAATTTACTGATTATTCTGAAATTTACTAATTAAGTAAATTATTCTGAAATATTAACCAAAAACTGAAGAACAGAAAATGGGAATTTGTGACAAAATGTTTCCTGAGATCCGTGGTGTAGGTTTTATAATGAAGAGTAGTTTATATGCAGAAAACCTTTCATATTTAGCAAAGCTGGTTATTACATAGGGACATTCTTCTCCATTGTTTCAGTTTTGTCCCGTTTCCTCTCCTTAAATCAGTAGTACTCTATTCGCAGAAATATAAAGAACTGTAACCTATTATCTGAATCAAACTCATTAGTAGGCAATGGGCAGTACATTTTCATAAAGAAGAAGTCCCATTTCAAACAACTTGCTAATTTCTTTTTTCTGTGTTTGTGTATGCACATATGTGCATGTGTGTGTTAAGTCTGGACCTGCACTAAAATGACATACATGCTATTTTCAGATATTCCACTGCTATCTAATTAGTTCAGGAATTTGCGCATGTAATCTGTCTTGTTTCACTTTGCTAGAGCATATGTACCAGCAATCGGAGAAAATATCTTTACCTCCTTGGTTAGGTTTATTGTTCTTAATAGAAAAGAAAAAAAAAAGCTGCTCACTTGCTTTGTAATTGGATGCTTTATTCTGTGTGTAGGCTTTATTGTGCAGTGTCTTGCATTTCTTCACTTGCATACACTTTCTGTTTTCCAGTTGTGCCTTTGTTCCTTTATTTGTTTTGCAGTCTTCTGACTTCATGCAGCCTTGTATGAGTTACTAATATTTGGCTGAAGATGCCTGGTCAGAACGAACATTTCTTTGATTTCAGTGTAATTTAACTGTAATTGACAAGAGAACAGCAAACAGGAAGTAATCCACAAGTACTCTGAGATGGTGATAATGCACAAAACTTAGCATTATGATCTTTTGGCTCACCTAGTACACCAAACTTGCAGCAAGCCTGCATGCATCTTTGAACTATATGTAAGAATAGGTTCACTGAGGATAAATCTAAACCATTGGCAAGATTTGCCCTACAGCGCTTCCTAATTTCCCCAAGTTAGGCAGACTAGGGAGCCGGCTTGTTTATATGCCACATCTACCATGCCTGGACTTCCATCATATTGAAATCAGGCTGAGGATAAGGAGAGAGGCCAATGTGGGAATAGTTCAGGTCTCTTGTACGAATGTAGTATTTATGGGACCACAAGCGGTAGTACTGATTTTTAAACTGAATGAGGGGAGATATAGATGAGATATTGGGAAGATATTCTTTCCTATGAGGGTGGTGACGCACTGGAACAGGTTGCCCAGAGAAGCTGCGGATGCTCCATCCCTGGAGGTGTTCAAGGCCAGGCTGGATGGGGCTTTGAGCAACCTGCTCTAGTGGGAGGTGTCCCTGCCCATGGCAGGGGAGTTGGAACCAGATGATCTTTAAGGTCCCTCCCAACCCAAACCATTCTATGATTCTATGATTCATACCAGCAGGCAGTAAGATTGTCAGATTGACTTATGGGCCACATCCTGACTACAAGGTACTGTCAGGTTTGCTGACTGGGTATGCTTTCTGCTACAAAAAGACCCCAGACTGAAGCCCAGACTACTGAAGAAAAAGAAAACCAAACTGATATGGCACCTTTTCCACCCCTCTCCCACCAGAATCATATCCAAAGTGATTCCTCTGCCCTGGTTTTCACCAGCCTTTCTGTATCTTCCATGGTTTTATTCCACTTGGACTCTTTATGAAAAAAGCTGCACAGCTATACTGTATGATGGGATAAAAAGATATTAGTCATAAAAGAGGAACTTTAGTAGAATGTCTACTAAAATGAGAAAATTGGGAAGTTGAAGATAAAAACTTATTTTCTTAATGTCCAGCAGCATCTTGAACTATATCCAGAACAGAAAAATAATTGAACAAGAAATGCCCAAAGCCAATAGTTCTACATTGCTTTTCATTCTTCTAACTCCTTTATTTAATAAATGCTCTGCTCTGAATACAGAGATTAATAAAAAGCTCATGATAGAGATTAACATTTTGTTTTATATTCATTGTTTCACCTGATATAAAATGGAAACTGGAACCACTTTGTTAAATGGACTGAAAATTTGAAAGGTTGTGTAATTTCATTGCACCTTCTAGAATTACCTCTTCAACATTAATCTGAAAAGCTGTTTTGTAGCTGCCAAAGGCAGTTTCTCCTCAAAGATACCTGCACACCTTCCAGTCCAATAATATGGTACAGCAAGTGTCACCCTATCCCCTCCCCTCCTCTCCTCTATTCTCCTCTTTTCCTCCTCTCTGTTGAATTGAATTGAATTGAATTTCATTTAATTTCATTTGTAGTGATTTATAGGTTTAGAGGTAAAATCCTTTTGCACCTGGTTGGAGTAGGCAGCATGTGCTGCATGAGGGAAAGGAGGATGGGCCACAAGGGAGAGCAGAAGATGCATGGAGAGAACAAGGAGAATTCTGGGTTTGCAATGGCCATTTAGAGAAGTGCCTAGAGGTCAAAAGATGTAACTGTGTTGAGAGACTGAAAAAATCAGGTTGCTGAAACAGAATTGAATACTTCCCATTGACAGTACTACCGTTTAGAACTTAGGACTTAATTCTTGCAATGCCTAAATCTAGTTACTTTTATGTTGTCAGGATAGTCAATGCACTTTGACTTCCTTTGTTAAAATGTCTTTCTATGGTGCAGTCAAAAGTCAAACTTCCTATCTGCCATATATCATTGAAAATATTCCATAGAGAAGGACTTGCTTTAAAAGGGCACTGTGCTTTGAATTATCTTGTTTCTTTTAAATAATTATAGTTCAAGTGTCACTAGGATGTTGAAACCATTCTGTATTTTCCCCAAATTGTATTTGTTTTTCTATATGTACACAAGGCTGGTACTAGTTGATGTAAATAAGATTAGATGTCAGAAGATATCCACTATGTCAAATACAAAGCTGTGTAGCTGCCTTTATGTAGATTTTTAAAAGAGTTTTATCTTAGTTTCCATGGTAGGGTAGAAGGAAAACCGAAAAACTTAGAAAATTTTGCTAAAATGTTGTTTTGTCCTAGTAGGAATATATATTTTTTTTTCTGGTTCATATTATGGTTAGAAATGATAAAATTCTTATAGAATGGGAATTCCATTTTACAGCTCATTTGACCTTTGCTGCAAATCGCTTTGTGCTCTGATCACTGATTATGTTATTCCAGAAAGCAGAGTTCAGGTCCTTGTCCTTAGTAAAGAGACAAGCACAGTACTCTACGATATGATTGTCTTCTTTAGTTAACTTTGTAGGGATTTAGAAAGCTGTAATTCTTCTCTCTCTTTCTCTCTCCCTCTGCCTCTAACCAGTTGGTGCACTAGTCCTTCTAACAAGGACAGGAGTAGGAAATCTTCCTTTTCATTTCATGTATAAAATTTCTCAGTTGAATTCCTTGAGGGTTTTTTTTTTTTTTTTCCCCCTCTGAGGCTATAGAGTGGGTGGCATCAAAAAAGCAGCATTTACTGTTACTATGGTAAAGTACTGAACTTCAGTGCAGTGCTTACTGAATTGGAGATATGTAGAGAAATAAGAAATAAAAAAGTGTTCATTTTATTCACTGTCTCCATTATACATTAGTACATAAAAATATCTTTTTTATCTCAAAAAAAATAGTCCAACTGTACATTCAACATGCAAACACCTGCTGACCATTAAATATTTGATTGGCAGTTACTGAATTTTGTTTCTGGATTTCTCATTTTATGATCTTTGTTATGAGCAAAGAAGGGAGAGAAAAACAGTCTGTGCTCTTGCACTAACACTGAGATTGTGGCATTTAGCAGTCTGTTTCTTCTCCCATTATGACTCACAATTAGTGTTTGAAAGCAAGAGAGAATATAAAATACCAAGTCATAGTGATATAGTATGGATTTCCAGGATAACTACAACCAGTTCAACGTGTCTACATGGGTATAATTTTTTTTTTTTTTTTTTGCTGCCAAACAGTGCTACTTTGGGACCCAGAAGCCTTATCTATCTTTGCTTCTCAACAAAGACAAATTAGCCTGGACATGCATGGCAGCAGGAGGCTGATGCAGACATGTTGTGTCTAGCACTGGAGCTAGCACATCCAAGGTGTCCTGGTTTGAGGTAAAACAGAACTAATTTTGT
>BJBW01001658.1:0-147567 GCA_004320125.1 Scolopax mira | reverse complement strand
TAGGTAAACAACATCCACAGCCTTTCCTTCATCCATCAATCGAGTCACTTTACCATAGAGGTGACAATTTAAGATGTCCCATAAATCTACAGCAGATCCAGCTATGTTAGTCTACACCTACTGTAAGTTACTTGAAAGTGAGATCACAGCCTTTCTAAAACACTCTAAATCTTATATCTAGGAAAAAAAGTTAGGGATTAAATTTGAGACTTTTAATATATGGATTATGGTTTCCTTATTACTTTTACTTCTTATCTTGAAAACATATCTACAAAAGCATACACAAAAGTAGCAAAACTTTTCAAAGTCAGCACGTGTGTTTACCAGATTGGTTGGATGCAATAATGCATACTAATTTAGGACCTGTTCTGCTAATATTCACACCTGCAGACTGTGTCCCAAGTTAGCTTTTGCCATTGCATATCACTATTCTGTAGGTTGTATGTAATTAGGATGATTAATGGAGATGACAGATTGTTTGAAAATTCTCTCACAGTCTTTTCTATGTTATTTGCTTGAGTGTATCTCTTGAACAATGATTATATTTAAATCTTTTGGATTGCTTTCCTTTTAGTTTTTTTTAATAGCTTACTTTACATCCTATGGGCTCCTCTTTCAACTGCCTCTCAATGACCACAGAGGGAGGTGGGGGGGAAGGGTGAGGCAGAAAGTAAATGAATATGTGTACAAATAAAGCTGTTTCCTTCCTAAGATCATCCTTTCTTTCCTTAAAGATCATCGAGTTCCANNGGACACCTCCCCACTAGAGCAGGTTGCTCAAAGCCCCATTCAGCCTGGCCTTGAATATAAAAAAATAAAAAATGAAAAATAAAAGCATATCAGTGTTTGGCCAAACATATTCTATCTATATATCATCCTTTTACATGCTGTTTCACCATAACTGCCTCGCAAGGCATATCCTAGAAGTTGTTTCTTTACAATTTTTCCAGCTTTATTACATGAATTTCAAAATTTAGTGTAATAGATGTCTCAAATTAAAGATGTCTTGGTTCATAGCTGGAAACAACTGATTTTTCATTAGCTAAAGACATTCCTTTTTAACAAAACACAAAAATGCAAAAATATATCCTGCAATTACATTGTGAAATTTTAAATACCTGAATAATTAATGCAGTTAGTTGAGTTACTGACACCTGGCATCCTTCAACACAATCCAGAAGAAAACTAATAGTTGGATTCTCAAGTATATTCTGTTTATCTTGGAGCTGTCGTCTTCCTTCTTCATTCAAAAGGATAGAAAGGAACCGTAAACTAGCCATGTATAAAGCAGGATATGTGGCTGACAGATGAATACAATCACAAATGGTATCTGAAAGGTTAAATAGAAAAATAAAAATTTTTATATTTAGTTCTGAATAAAGCTTAAATGCTTCAGGACTCAGAAGGATGTATCAAAAAAAGTGTGTGAGGCAAGAAGTTATATCTGTGCACTGCACAACGAATTCCACAAATGCTATGCATCTGATAAATCTTTAAAAATCTAAGGAAGAAAAATTTGAGTTCTGTCGGTTTGAATGAACTAATTGCTCTGCATTAATTTGACTATAAAACAAAAAAGCAATTTCCATTTACTAGATCACTTGTTTGTTCAACAATTTTCTGAACTCTCCTCACTTTATTCAACAGCTTACATTATAATACTGACAGTATCCATCAGCTGCTTTAATGCAATTGGATTTGGATTCACCAGATCATTTAACATGCATCTGGCTGAAATCACGACCTTGAAAGGACCATGCTTATACTTCAGTATTGAAACATGTCAGAGAATATTGGTTAGAGAACTAGGCAAGTAACTAAGGAAGGAATAATTGAAAAACAAACAAACAAAACCCCATATAATATCTTCCTATAGCTCTTATCTCCCCTTAAACTTTGCTTTCCTTTTGTGTAAGTTACTAAAAAAGCGTATAAGGAAAACAGTGTATGATAATGGATCATTTCAGGGTCTAATCACGGGTGCTGTATTTGGTTAAGGTTTACAACTAGAATCACTAGCCATATATGCAAAAAAAACGTGTGAGATTATCTGGCAGTTCAAAAGTTAGTCTGATGATATAAGCAAGAGTTGTAAAAATCCAATTAAGGGTTGGGGTCAGTGACGTTCTGGACAAATTTGGTTTTCATTCTGGATATGTCATTGATAATTACTTAATAGCATCTACACAGGAACGCCCCTTTTCTACATGTTTGTGTGTTTTACTCATTGCTTGGTTAAAATCCATCTAGGAATAATTATTACCAATGATTGCTGAACAACGATTTGCAAGGGCTGCTGTCACAGCTGGAAAAGATATTTGGCCACTCTTCCACAATAACGTAGCTAAGAAGTCGAAAAAGTCTGTCCATGTTTCATGAAGTACCGATGTTAACTCGGTGTCTGCAAAGATAATATAGAAAAGAAAAAAAAAAAAAAATCAAAGCAATTACACACAAGCTCAAACCTGGATAGCTAAGCCTGAAACAACTGTCAATTTAAATGAAGGTGCAAATGCAGACCTGCCTCTATCTGGCTGTACTATAAACAAAGTGCTTCATTACCTAACCCATCTTTGGAACGAATGGCAAGAATCAAGAAGGTATTTCCCAAGAGTGGTTTCAATAGTTCATCTTGGATTACAAGCTGAGAGTCCACCAATAAACATGATTTCAGAAGCTTGGACACAGACGACAAGTATTGAAGTTGCAGTAACACCTGTTAAATATTTTTTAAAAGATAGATAGAAATAAATCCACATAATTGCACTTTACACATTTTTTTTTAATTTAAATACTCACATTACTTCAACTGGTTCATAACATTTTGAATGAATATGCATCACTTAAACCAATAATAGGATAGAAATTAAAAATTGTTCTCCTGATTTTTTACTGTAAAAGAGGAAACACAATTCCTGGCCTAGAAACATGCGTGAAATCAATTTTCTAGAGACAAAGAATAAAGTTCCTTGTGAGAAAGTCATGACTCTCATTATATGTACAGCATCATATTCTCTGGAATCTCACAAAGAAAAACTTTCAAATGGTCATTAACATTGAAAAAATATATGTGTATTTCCTGAGAACAGCAGCACAATTTCAAGCTTTAGGAAAAAAAATATTCCTGAATTACTGATTTATTTATTCTCACAATATCTCTACAGAAACATCTTCTTAATAGCCTGGATATCTTCTTTTCAAACTTAATCTGAACGCAGAAGCTTTAAAAGGGTGCTATTCCAGGAACATAGGATGTTCTATATGTTATATAGAGTTAAATTTGATACTAAAGCACTTCCATTGGCAGTAACCCTATAGGGTTTGCATAAATCGAAAGTAGTTGAGAGTTATATAAGTGTCTGCAGAACTGGAGATAAAGCAAAGCAGCCAGGCTTGTGGAAAATAAATATTAAATATGTCAGTAACTGTATCTGTCTTGCACTTCACCACCATATAAAGAAATTTTATTATACTACCCCTGTAACTGCTAAACTCAATTTATATTTTTAAAACAAAAATGTTCTCAGTTTCAGTTTGATGGTTCTAGGTATAGTTCTAGTACAGATATTAATTTTCCTGCATTGAATATAACATGTTTTTTTTCTTAAACCTAGTCCAAAGCACACAGATTCACATGAATGTACCCTATAGCAAAGTGTCTGGACTATGTCAATGAAACTAGATTATGCAAACATAATCAATTTCACAATTTAAAAAAAAGTAGAAAATAACAAATGCTTCTCTAACCTGAACTTTTACATGTTCTATATGACACGGATGACCCAATGGTGCTTTCAGTTCCAAGATACATCTTTCAACCAGATTAGCACTTACAAGACTGAAATAAAGTAAATTGGTTAGAAGTATATTTCAATAATTAAACATTCTATCAACTTAACATTCCATAGAAGAGAACATTATAAATAAACAGAATAAAAATAAATTATGCTGCACTTTCTTAAAGTAGTGGTGTTTAGCACTAAGTCTAGTACAACAGTACTATAGTAGTAGTAAGTTGTTTCAAAATAGTTAGACTAATTCCAACAGCTGCACTCGTAGAAATTGTTTGCTTATATTTGATTGCTTATTTTCTTTCCTGTAGAAGAATAAACAGCTGTGTAATAGTATAAGCTGTTTTCAAACAAGGGGTTGTTTTTTTCATTAATTGCAGTACGAAAAGCAACTACAAAAGGTCTTGAAAACCTTAAAAAGAACTGAACTAATTTTCATGCTTCACTTCAGGACTTCCAAACAATTTCTACAGATGAAAGAATTTGTTACAACGCAAGTGGAAACATGAAATACAATCCAAAGACTATTTTGAAGTGGGTCCGTCTTTAAAAAAAAACCAAAACACTAAGGTCTATCATCCACTACTTTCCCAAAGCTCCCAAAGCAAGCATTATTTACTCTCTTTTAGTGTGACAGCCCTTGGCTCATCCTCAAAGTATTGCATACAGTTCGAAGAAAATCATAAAATGAACTGAAATGATCTGCAACTCTGAATACCTTACTCTATAATGTACTGTTCTACTAAAAAAAAAATTTAAAAAAAAAAAAATCAATAAGAGATTACCACTCCAAAAAGGATTATATGGCCATCTAGACAAAACACTAAAACCTTATCAGAGAAACACAGTAGTCTTGTAGAAGACAGACACCACAAATGGAATCACCAATATAACTACCTTTTCTATGGAAAAAAAAAAAAGAAATAATCCAAATTCTTTTGTTGAGGCATTTTTGAACCTTTCAGAAGCAAGAAGTGATCAATATGTTTAACATTTTTGTTAAGAAACACTGGTAGATCTCATTTCAAAACTTATCATCTCTATTGCTACACCTTGTTTGCAGGTCAGCCATTATCGATCTCATACCTGCTGAGAGCTGTTAGCAAATGTGCTTGTTGAAGAGCAATTCCAGTATCTTCTGGTGTGGCAACCAGCAGATTGTGCAGAAGGCTGCAAACAGCTGACAAAAGAGCAGGTGTGACTACAGCATGCTGTTTAGACAGAGTAGCAGACGTGGGAGAACCATGTTGACTTGGAGATTCTGTTGTGGTTGTATCACTTTGACCTAGAACGTGTTTAATAAAAACAAAACCAAAAAAAAAGGAAAGAAAAAATACAAAAGATTAGAGCAGTTGCATAAAACAAATTGTTGTTCCTTTTTCCTAAAATATCCAAGTTGCCTCTACATTTAAAACAGTATTCTGGAATGAGAAAAAATAACCAAGAAATCAGATACAGGAAAAGTGTTATAGTTCTGAAATTGTTCTGAAATAAAGTGGTTTTTCTACAAGGCATTAATAACCATTAAGGATAAAAAGGTAAATTTGGAAAAATCTAAACCTTCAGTTCTCTCAACAGAAAAATGTTTATATTCATAGATATCTCTACATAGATCTTTCTTTTTTTCTGTTCATTATATGTATTTTTATCTTTCTACATATAAAGAGAAGCATATATACATCTGTGCGCGCATGCATTTACATATATGCCAGTTTTACCAAAATAGAATATTTTGAAAGAGTGACTGGAATAATCTTGAGTTACATTTCAAGCCATATCAGCCATTTTCACGTATTTTGTCAAATGTATTTCACCTTATTTAATTTTAAAGGAAACGTTTCATGTTTGTCTTCCAAAACAGCCATTAGAAACATCAATGGTGCTTGTTCCAGCAATACACAAGCTTTAGATGCATGTTTAAAGAATGGAATATGGGCAGGCTAACACATCGTATTCATCATAAGTTTGACTTACCTTGTGCAACAAGCCGATCCACTACAGTTTCAGGAATAAAACCGGTTGAATTCGTTGGGACCATTGCCTGAAGCTCAGTGGCACTCTCCAGTGATGGTGATACAGACTGAATCTAGAAAGAGATAAAGGAAACTGGTTGACCCCAGCTTTTATAGAGTAGACTTTTACTTTATTTGCTTGAACAATGTCGGGGTAGGAGGGAAACAAACCACTAACCCACCAAAATCAACAAACCCACAAAACCAAAAACGATATAAAAATTACAGTTAAAAATTAATTTGATTAAATTTTGCTCATCATGTGTATATATATATAAATATAAACATCCAGTAATTGAAACTATTGAAAGATGTGCAATATGAACAGCCTGAAACATTTCAGTTAGAAACTGATCAATGCCCATCTTACTGGAAATTCCTCCTCTTCATCCTTCTTTTTCATCCATATAATTGACTCAATCTACATTTGGACTAAGATAGAAAGGCATTACTGAAGCATTTAAACTCAAATTTTTCATGGACTGTTTGCTCTACTGAGAACATCAGCACTTGTCCATTTGTACCAGGACATGCTCAGATAAAAATGTATCAAGGACATTAGTCATCAACCAAAGTTGAAGTTCCAGAGTCCTTTCAACTCTGGGTACTTATCTTATCCTTAGTCCTGTGATCCTTACGTGCATTCCTTTCACAGTGAAGATATGAGATATTTACATGACAGTAGAAAATTTTACTGTCATAATACCATGCTCCTTCTACCAATTCTACATTATCTATCATATTATTAATTTTGCATGTCTTCAAAAGTTCTTAATGCTCTTGCTACTGTGTTTAAAAACACAAGCTTGAGATCTGAAGATCAGCATAACAACACGCTTTTGTGACACGACGTGACCTGTGACCTGTTTCAGCATATGGGATACGGTCACATTTTCACTTCTGTTTTTTGTTTTCTAACTGGACAATTCATATCAGATAACTTTTCTTCGAGTGTCACTATACTGTGTAAAGAATACGAACATTGGGTTATCCAATGAAATCCTGAAACAGTCAAAGCTCAAAGAAGGATGTTGTTAGACTTCCTCACAGTAAGCTTTCTAACGAATAGTGAAGTATTTCAAAGGTTTTTTTTTTTTAAAGTTTTATTAGAATATCAGTTGGAATTTTTTTTTTCACCTAAGGACAAGTAAAAAAGGGGGAAGGGAGGAAACTGCAGATTACTGTCTTCCTAGTTATTTTACCCTTGCAGTTAGGTCACCGCTTTCCAGGCTTGGATTTGATTTACTCAGCAGCTTTTTGAGCTACAGAAATTCTCTGCTGAGTCTTTTCTCCTTCCCTAGAAGGTTTAGCCCCACCTTGCAATTCCCATAACTTAGGCTTCTATCAGCACATCTTCAGTTGAGACCAGAGTCCCCGCATGAGCTAAAAGTTGTCATTTCCATGGTCTAACTCCCTTCTCTCCACTGTTTTCATCTGGTCTCCCACCACTGTCCATCCTACAATTTTGAATCTTACTTCTCAAGCATGCTCAGCTGTTCCTCAAAAAAGCCAGAAGGTTACTAGAACACAGAAGACAAGCTACAATAAGATTTGGGCCATATTTCTCAAACTCAGGATTCACATATAGCTTGAGTCACAAAAACTAGGACATGCTTGGCTAAATAATTTTCTTGTAAGCAAAATTTAGTACCAAATTGTACCAACCAATTAAAATTCAGATTCTGTTTAGATTATACAAATAAAATCCATGTTTGCCAACTGAAATAAATTATTTAATGTTTCGTGCTTGCTGATTTAAATAATTATTAAAATACATTATTTATATTAGAGAAAATCAATCCATCTTGACACATGGTAAATTTTGCATTTATTCAACACTATCCTTCAGTTCCAAGCATTCTAAAAAAAACGACAAAAAACATCACTTATTTTCTTTAAAAGTACAAACCCAAAATGCAACTTCTAACAGTTGCTTTTCTGCAACAAATAAAGCCCTAAAATGAATTATTACTATAGTGAGAGTAATCTTAAAGATATTATTATGAATTTATAGAAGCTTTCACATATTAGTAAATAATATCTTCTACATTCCACAGCAATTCTTTCTCCATCTTCTAAAACTGTCTAAACATTTTAGGCAAAGAAATAAAAATAAGGTCTTAGATATGTTTTTAAAAAAAAAAAAAATCAATAAAAGCTTTGTCTGGTTAGAAAAATATCAGCTTCCTCTACTGATGGAACATTTATTGGTAATTGCTTCACAGTGGGAAATGGGTTAAAACCAGAAATTTTCTGCTATCTTAACAGAAAACATACAGTAACACAATGGAGTTGTTTCCACAATGATCTACCTTCCAGGAAAGAAAAGATATTACTGCTTTTATAAATCATCTTTGATAAGGATGAACTGGGGGTCTGAGACATTACATCTAGTAAAGGATATTTATTACTGTCACAATATTCTTTCTGGGAGCAATGAAGCATTCTGTTGCTTAACAGTGAAACAACAGGCTTTGGGTTTAATTGAGGAAAAGAAAGGGTTGTGTAGGGGGAGCGATGGCAACTGCAGATAAGAACTAACACAAAAGAATACAAAAATTGTCTGACTGGAAGTACAGGAGAAATGTGAGGGTTTTGCTGCTTATCTACTAGATATGAATAAAAGGTCTTTTCTTAACCTCTAGTATAAAAATCCCTCTGGCATTGCTTTAATAGGCTTGCAGTGATTAATTCTATTTAGTTCTCTTTTCAAAGGTTTAAATCACTTAACTATATAACTCTGGTAACCATGGCTCCAGAAAATAAAGCACACATTTTTACAAAATAGCAAGAAGATTTCATAGAAAAGAACGGCCATGACTTAAAGCTATCGGGGATAGCTGTCTGTAGATCTTTAACCTGTGCCATTTTTAGATCAAGTTTTTAAATAACTGCTCATTTTGCTAAGCTGTCCTGGGCACAGAACAGCCCTAGTGTATTTATGGAGTGTGATGTAAGTCGGTATCTCCATGTTGATTGGTGATCTCAATCACACATACTAAACACAAACATGTTGGCTAAAATAAGAATAAGGATTTGTTCTCTGTAAGGATAATCTGAGTTAATGCTTAAACTATGAATTCTATAAAAGACAAGATTCTTAATCTTCTCAGAATTGGACTTTTGCAGTGTCCACATTCCAGTCTTCAGAAAAACAAAGTTATGAGTTAACAGAGTACAGACAATCCAGCTCTCTTGCTGTCTTTTACATGACCTTGAATCATTGATTTCATTCCCACATCATCATTCTTTATAAAATAGGCAAAATTGTCAGTACCTCTGACAGATTGTTTTACATTTTGAAGTAAAAAAAAGAATAATTTTGGTTATTAATGTACTTATTTTTTAATTTTCTCAATTTTACATTCTGCAAATAAGGAGAAAAATTTGTGGATGGGGAAAAAAAGATGAAGCCAAAAGATAATTTAGATACTTTTTTCACTTAAGGTTATATGAACCTTTGATAGCAGATAGCTCAATTAAAGTATCGATTACACGAAATCTGAAAAAACAGAGAAAACTAATTGTGTCTTTTTTCTTTTTGTCAAAACTGTTTTCAAATATCAAAAAGAAAGAATCCCACAGACCTTTTCTCTTCACAGAAAAGAAATTCACATAATCCAGTAAAATACATTACTTTTGCTTCTGCAAAGATCTTCAGGATATAGCTTACTGAAGCAAAAAGCATTTTCAGCTTCCTAGGCTGACACATCAAGTTAATAGATATGGACGTATTTAGAAGAACATTATTTTTTTTCAGTGTTATTAAAATATCAGAGAAGAGCTTCCAATAGAAACAACTCTACTTGGTCCAAAAGCTGATAACTCTCAATTATTTGTGGCTTTTGTCATCAAAACTGTACCATACACACACACACAAAATTTCCCATCAGTAAGACCTGCAGACTCCCTTTAATCTGTGATGGGGATAGCATGCCATCTAGTGGGCTTGGAAAAACTACATCTTCCTACCATCAATAGATGGTATATAGAGACAAACTCCTACAAGCTTTGGTAATGGCTTCATAAATACATTTCTTTTTTTCATACATCCAAATGGAGAGCCTTAGGCCAAACTGTAGGAAAATGAAATGAGAAGTTATATAGGAATAAATTGCAAATCCCTGATTTTTCCAGGAAAAGTTAGAATTTTTAAAAGTATTTCCAAACTTTACTAGATAGACAGTTTTGGCCATTAACCATCCCCTGAAATACAGTCTGTATTTAGCCTCAGTTCACTTTCCCTATCTTTCTTCTCCTAATTAATACTGACATTGGAATGTTATTGAAACTTATATGAAAGTCAATTTCATTAATAAAATTTCTAAAAAAGGGAAATTTTAGCTTAAAACTGGAGTATGCTTTTACCTCAATTATGAAAAACATGCCAGATAACAGTAACAGTACTAGACAGCAACATATTTATAATACAGAATAAAAAAAGTAAGGAAAAATTAGAATTGTGAAATATTTTGAGACAGAATTTCAATACTGGCTTTTCAATATTTTTATTTTTATCACAATCCACAGGAAAACGGGGCATCACAATTTTAGCCAATAAAATATGATAGTATCTTGTTGTTCTTTATCAGCCTTTGTCATGTCAGCACATCTATTTAACAGAAGAAACTTCTGAGCTCGGTGTTACATATTACATTAGATGGTTATTCATAATTCAAAAATATTTCAAGAAAATATAAAATTATCAAAATACTTTTCAGTGCAACCTGTCACAATTTTCTTGGAGTTACACTGCAGTTTATGAAAATATATGACCTTTATCAGGTAATTAATGAATGTTATAAAAGCTTCGCCCACAGCCTGATCTGATATTGCAAATCTACTCTGGAATGGGAAGAATGTATTTAGATTTCTCTTCCTTTGCATTTGCCATCTTGAAAGGCAGCATATGTTTACAGCCTTTTATTGCAGTAATCATCTTAGCCAGAAAAATTTTTCAAGTAGCCACCTGCTTTCTTATATTTTTCATGTCTATTTTGGGTCTTGCAAACACTTATGCCACTTTTATATTTTATGAAAGCATTTTCAAAATCCAGAGTTTATTATGACACAGAATATAATTTTAGCTCAATGTACTCCTGCAGTTTTGATTGATCAAGTTCTGTTGCCATGTACTGTAAATACAGGTTCACTCTGAAAGGACAGTTTGGATAAAAGCAGAAGTGACAACTAGAGATGGAGATGACTGCATTTGGTCAATAATGCCAATTACAAAGTACTCTTAAGGGAATATGTCCTGCTGTGAGAAACTACAGAATTCAGCACTGCCTTATGCATTTAACTAGTCAAGATAAGCAATTTTATTTATCCTCGCTTAGGTAAACAACCATAAAAGTTTTATTTAGCATATTATAGCTTCTTTAGAGTAAATTTCAATTTAGTTTCAGCTGTTTAATTTCACTTTTGGTTTGTGGTTTGGTTTGTTTTTTTTCTAGCATTTGTAAGAGTGCCAATTTTCTTCAAAGCATTTAATGAACAACATCATATTTAAAATAAATAGATTACTCTGCAAGTTACCATAGTTTCAGATGTTGACTGAGAATGTGAAGTTTGGCTTTGACTGGATGGAGCCTTCCAAAGATTAAGAGAATCATCTAAATCTGTAGAAAAAAACAAACAAACAGAAAAAAAATTAAAATTGAACAAAATTATTTTCTTTTTCATTACCACAAAACCAGGAGAGAGAGAGCCTAACAAGCTTTTCAAAGGATTGTTTCAGTGAAACAGAAAAGCAGCCAGCAACGGTTATCCTTCTGAAGAGCTCAGAATACAAGTTTTCACACATTATACCAATGAATTCTTAACCATCAAATTCTTTGAATAAACAGAAAGTAAATAAAATACAATTTTCAGCTGTAACATAAAATAATCTAGAAAAAGCTACACTTACCTTACACTGCAGTAGCATAGCTTTTAGTAATTTGAAATAGTTCTGATTTTTTTTTAAATGTAATAGGACCAAAGCACTGAAGACACTGGGGTTTCACAGCACAAACATAATCAACAGATGTCCTCATCTTCAAAAAATTCAAGTTGACATTTTAAGAGGAGAAGTTTTAAGAGAACCCATATTCATAGCTATAATGATGCAAGAATTATTTGTTTCACAACAAAAAGTCCTAAAACCTGTTAATAATGGGTTTTGAGGCTTTCATATATATATAAAACAAGAAAGAACAAAGATTACACAGCTTCTGAGTGCAAAATCCACAAAAGTAGAACTCCCCTAGCTAATTACTAAACTGAGATAACTAATTTTATTTTTAACATAACTTTGCAGATGAGTTCTTTTTATATTCCTGAGAAACATGAGGAAAAAATGACCAAAATATTTTCAGGAAGATAAACCAAAGCAAGATCTTCTATTAAGAGATGACAAAGGACCTATATAAAAGCAGAATCAGGTCATTATAGATAAACGACAACATTCTGAACCTCTGAACAAAGAACTTATGTCTTTCAGGCACTAGTTTTAGAGATGGAGCAAATATTGTCCTGTCCTCCATTTTTAAATAAACAGAATTTGGTTTCTTGTTCCTGAAATATTGTAGATTATTCTTCCCCATATTAAAAAATGCTGGGTTTTTTATTTACTTTTCAATGACCTGATAAAATGTATATAAGCTGTTCACTGAAAAGTTCTGCAATCCTAGTGTTTGAGCTACTCTTAAATATGATATTGCATCAGCTTACAAAACTACCAAGAGGCACAGAAAGACTGTGGGAGGAATGAAATGTGTTAGACTACAAAAAATACATTTATAGATAAATAAAGGAAACCACAGAAGAAATCGAGGATTTTTACGGCTGGAATTTTGTATATACTGCTGATATACTCCTCTGATAATTCAGTGAGTTAACCAAGGATATTTTGTTTCCTTGGGTCTGTCAAAGTCATAACTTAGTAGGGGAAATAGCATTCCTCTTCTGTTCATGCTTCTGCAATGTAAGTTTAAGAGAAGCAGAGCTACGAGAACTGTTTAAATATACAGCCTTAGAAGATGGAAATACAGAAATATAGGCACCAAAAAAAAGAAAGAAACCAAAAAGAATTAACTTACTTTCCCTCCCTTGAGCAGTTTTTGCTAATTGAGCTCTCTGAAGAATTTCCTAGCTTTCTAAACCTAAGTTCATAATACATACTTGGACAAGAATGTGGGTTCCCACAATGCATCATACTAAGACTTAGAGTACTGTTCAGAAAAAAAAACGTCACCTGAAGAGTTAGATCTGAAATATTCCAAGGGTATATATACAGGTTAAAAAAAAAAAATCAATCCAATCTGAGTTTTAATTTGGTAAGTCTGTAAATTAAATTCTGCCTTAGAATGCAGCTAACTTCAGCATATTGAGTGTACTCCTACTCATGTATCTTTGAAGATGAACACATCAAGAAACATGAGTCCTAGAAACAGTCCATATATTTCCTTTTGTATCAGTCTGTCATTAAGTCACAACTTTGAGGGTGGTGAGACATTGGAACAAGTTGCCCAGGGAAGTTGTGGATACCCCTTCCTGGAAGTGTTCAAAGTCAGGTTCGATGGGGCTTTGAGCTACCTGGTCTACTGGAAGGTGTCCCTGTTCAGGCCAGAGGGGTTGGAAGTAAGTGATCTTTGAGGTCCCTTCCAAATCTAACCATTCTATGATTCTATGATGTTAACTGTAAAAAATATTTCAAGAATATTTCTTTGCAAGAAAATGTTTTGAAGAACCAATTACATCATCTTTTCCATTTGTAACTTTTTGAAGATGTAAATAGCAGCTCAGAGCTTTTCCTGAGATATATTACACTAGTGACTTACCTATTCTTAGATTCTTAGAGCAATATTCTGACTTAACAGTCAAATGTCAGTCAAACAGTCCATGGTTTACATGTTCAGTTCTCTTTTTAGTAAGAATTACTTGAGATAAGGTACTCAAAACCACAAGTTATTTAAGCAGTTTTCAAATACTACAAGATTACATTAATATCACTTACCAGTTATACGACCTTTTTCTATGATGAGGTGGTCTTCCTTGGAAGAATTTAAATCAAACATATAACATCCTAGGTAACAGTGTTTCACCATCTGATTCACATGTTCATAGAACTGACAGTGATACAAAAGGGCCTTAAGTGCAGGTTTTCCTGTCTGAGAGAGGCCAGATTCTTCATCGTGTACACAGGGACCCTGAAGATGCGAAATTCATAAAGATCACTTCTTTAAAGGAGTCTTTTATATGAAATAAACTGTTAAAAACACCCAAGTTAAACCTAATACCGTGTATATGTGTATACACATAGCTGTTTTACAGACTGTAACAGATTCTGCAAATCAAATGTAGATTTTATTAAGGCTGAGCTATATTTTACAAAAACCGCAATGATTTTAGCAAAATAGAAGTAGCTGTTTAGCTCCTGAGAAACTGGTTAACTGCTAAGTAGAAAGTCACAGAAAGCTAAAACTGGATGGTTTTAATCCAGTGTATATATCATGAGACTCTACAATTTTCATTTCTCATTTAATTCTACTTACACATACCAACTAATGCAAAAGTTTTCTTTGGAAAAAGAGCACACGTGTACTAAGATAAGAGCAAATATCCTGAAAAGGTCATCCTGTTCTAAAGTATACTGCCATTTACTACATCTATCCAAGTCAATCTACTATGATAAAAGATTTATTTAGAAAACAAGACATAAAAAGAAAGAAATTCTCTTTGAAGAATGTTTTTCACTGATTTCTTTTTAAATACTGACTTCAGGGAAAAATTTCTGAAGAAGTGGATTTACACCTGAAAAGAAAGACTTCATCGTCTTCTTTCAAATAAACAGTTTGATTTTACTGCCTTCGTTACAGTATTTCTCCAGTGTTTTCTATGGTAACAGGAGGAAACAAGAAGTTTTATTGAACTACAACATAACTTGTTGTACAATGACCAAGAAAACTAGAAGTGTTAATTAGTAAAAGAAACCAGACTGAAAAAAAAATTAAACAAGTTACATTCTGCAAGACAGTTTCAGCAGGCATTTTGCAGTATTTCAAAAACAAACTAGTTAAAATTATGGAAAGAAAATTTGGTCGTGCTAATTAGAAACTTTCTTTGTCAGTCAGGAAAGAGCAGAGGTAGATGAACTACAAGTAAGTAATTTGAAAAACACTATTTGTCCCCAAGAGGCTAAAGATCTCATCCAACCTCTCCATTTACACTGAATACAAGCTTATGTTCCAAGAAAACAAAACAAAAAACAGATCAAGTAGAAGCAGTGAAACTATTTTATGTTACAGGGTAATTTATAATCAGAGTTTTGCATGGCTACTGCCCATTCTTTTTGTTTCTGTAATATATTAACAGACTATTTTCACTATTTGCCTTTTATACCAATTAATGGAGAATCAGATACGACAAACAGTTTGAAGAAGAATGTAGCATGTCATATAAACTTTTTATGATGAATTATAAAATTGTACTCACACACTGTCAGCAATAAACTTAGACTGTATCAACCATGATAAATGCATAATTTCAAAGTTTTGTTAAATTTAGTCAAAATTTTACTGCCCAGAATTATCTTTGACAGTTAAAAAAAGCTATACCAGACACTTTATTGTACAAGGAGGGCCCTGAAAAACTTCTTCATCAATTACATTCATAAACTGTTCTGACTTCATCAATTTCCATACAACACAGCATGTTGCAGTCTTAAGATACTTCACACAGGTTGTCTTTACTCATGACAAAAAATTTCCTAAGCAGATCAACTAGATAACAGCAACATTTTAGCCATTGGGATGAAAATACTGACCTACAAACTCTATTAACAGCCTTTCCCTTTCTGGCCCTATTTGTCTAAGGGATACAACGACAATGTTCTATGTTGGCTACAGTATGTTATTCCCACTATTCACCCAGATGCTCTTAATATCTTTCCTTCGAACTTCTCACATTAAGGTCAACAGACAGACATCTTATTCAGGGAAAAGGAAAAAAAGTCACTGTGAAATATAGAATTTGATCCTGGTAGTATCTCATAATTTTAATTGTTGTTTGTATTTTCAAAAGTTTTAATTTACCAGTTACCATAAACTGTTGTTTGACAATATCTTTCAACATGAACTGCTCATCACTTATTAATTGATGAGCAATTTCCACTAAATTGAACTTCTTAATAAGAATCACATTGACTCAAAGCTTCTATTAATTGCACTGGAATTCATCCAGAATTCTGCAACTGCGTTCAACTTTTGTCACCTCACCAAAGTTGTTGAAATGTTAAAAAAAAAAAAAAAGCAACTTTAAATTTAAAGTTTATATTGAGAGTTCCAATGGCTGCCCCTTGTAAAACCTCTGCTACTATATTGATAAAATATAAGTAATAAGAAATAAGACTTAAATAAGGGCTAGATTGTTAAGATTACTTGAACTTCTTCCTTTATGATCAGATATAAAGAAAAGAAAAATGCAGCTCTACGAGAAATAGCATAATTGATTGTTGGGTGCTGAATCATAGATAACTTATCCTAGTAAAAGAAGAGGAATGTCTTTCAGCACTAACTTGATCTTTTGCAGAAAGCAATAGATAAATAGGATATAGTTACATCTGCAGATTTCTTCATAAAAGAGCATACGCAGTTCTCATACAGGTGCAGGAAACTGTAATTTTTTTTTCCTTGTGAAGGAAATTGCCTCAAGAACAAATTGCCTCAAGAGGTTGTGGAGTTGCCATCCTTGAATGGGTTAGGCTTTTGAGAAGCATTTCAGTTGACTTAAGCAACAAGCTTTCTTTCTTTGGAAAGGGTTGTTTCTCCTAATTTAGTTATTTCTTTCAAAACATTTTATAAACATTGTATTCTTAGAATTTCTCTTTCTTATACTCCTCAAATCATGGTGCATTCCAAGTGTGGGTAAAATAAATGATCAATTTCTATCCTAAAATGTTAATGATGTTATATAAGTAAGCAAGTTTCCTATGAGCCCAAAGATGCTACATTAATGAAAAACAACAAACATACAAACTAACTTTAGTTCTTTACTTGAGCTTGCTGGAAGTTTCAAAGAAGTTTGTCATCTATTTCTCTTTCCAAAATGTCACTTTAGATACATAATTTTTTAAGTTTATATTTTATAGGGATTCTAACATAAGCTTTTATATCAAATAACATCTTCTATGACAAAATATGACCTTTCTCATTAAATGTAATAGTCACTCACTTGCCAAATACAGTCTTTCACGTCTTCTGTAGGAATTGGAATCACAAGGAGATTTTGTAGAATAAAAGCAGCCTGAAAGGAATAAAAGCATCGATATTGCCACCTAGCCATGAGAGTTCAAAAAAACCCACATCAGATTAAACGGCACATTCTATGTATTACCCCGTTGCTTTAGACATATGTTGAAAACCAAAAAAAAAAATCATGCTTGTGTTGGAAAAAAGTATAATTAGACAGACATAACCTAAAAACCCTCAGACTTCACCTATGACAGATGCCACCAGAGTATGGCAAAAGAAAAGGCTTGTAAGAAAAAAAAAAAAAAAAAGACAAGGAAGTAATGGAATAGAAACCACCAGGAAACAATATTTTTTTTTAAATACTTACATCATTGTTCCAGTACAGTCAATCCTGTTGAATAAGCATTACATAGCAAGAAGTATTTGAAAAAAATCCCTGAACAGGAAAATCTAGGAACAGTTTATGACTCCTCACCCTATTGTCCTCATTTATTTTTATTTTTTTTTTTTATTCAATAAAAACTAATTGGGACAATGCAGAGACACATATGTCCCAAACAGTTTCCTTTCTCAACACATAGTATGTGTATTTTTCTAATTTTTATTACATGTTTCACATGTATATGTGAGTGGACTGAAATGGCTTTTTAATAGTTTTATATTTTGTCAATATTTTGTCAGTATTTGGCCTTTAGCAGACTACTAAAATTATTTGGAAATTAAATAAAACAATGAAGCACACCTTCTCAAAAGCACTTTGCATAAATAAATTCAAAATATTACTTTGGATTCTGTAATTAGTTGAGCAACAGAGCTGGGAAGAAACTAACCCATTCGTCATTGGAAAACAAGAAAACCTTACTACTGGAGTTAATAGAAAGTTGCAAAAAATGTGTACGCAGCTTAAATATAGTACTATAAAGTTCTATGTGCTGTGCTACAAGAGTATGCATTTTCAGTTTAGTGCTTTGGCACATTAGATTATCTCATGTCTTCAGTGAAGAGATATTTACTACGGATCAGGTGATGGGTTTATGAACACCAACGCATTCATAAATTGAACAAAACCACCACTAAAAATTGGGCTAAGTTTCTATGTTTTAGCAACCTATTTGTCTCCTGAGTAAGCCATAGGAGTTTTTATTAGCTCAGTTATATTTTTAGATCATTTCTGCTTTTATACTAATCATCTGCATTTCTTGCCCCTTGAGTAATCCTAATTAAGAAGCTGAACATTTATTTAAATTTGGTACCATTTAATTTTCAAAGCAGTAGATGTTGTGCAGCAGATATATAGAATACAAATTTTGAAAAAATTAATCTTTTCTCCTGAGTGAAAAAACCTTGACAATATAAACCAGCAGAAGGACACAAGCAACATACCTCCCTGCGTACCATGCTACATTCAGATTGGTCCAGAAGGATGTTTATCACTGTTCCCCACAGCCCTCCTGAAATGTTCTGGCAACTTTCTGCTAAAGCAATACATCCCATTTCAAGAGATGTAAGAGCTGATCCTATTCCAAGTGCTGTAAATCTGACCTAGTACATACAAGCAACAAAAAAAGTGATATTTCTTACAGTAATTAGCAACACATTTTAAAATTATTAAGTTGTATCAGCTGAATCTGGAGTTTAAGGGAATTCGCTTAAAAAGCAACCTCTTTTCCTATATTTCTCTGGCACTATACTCATAATCACAACTATGTGTCTGTAAAAAATTACAGAATTAATAAAATAGATTCTTTTGAATAATTAAAAACACTAAGTTAATCTTCAATGGTCTTCAGATTTTACCGCTTAAAAGTAGTTCCATTTTGCAAACTTATATAATTTAACAGATTCGCATTAAATACATTACTCTACATTTGTAGTTCATGTAAATATTTCTGGTTTGCAGCTAAATAACAGCACTGGCAATGAAAATTGCCTATGAATAATGATCATGAGTGACTAATGGAAGCACAGAAGGAAGAAGATGTAGGTAAGGATTTCTCAGAGTTGTTTATATGGAAATATTCTCCCTAACTTCACTGTTATTTAGGATATAGTCAGTAATATTTTAAGTAATGCAAAACAGCATTTTCAATATTAAATGAATTAACGAAACAAAAATTTTGCAAATACTTCAGGGTCAAAATAAGATATCAACTAAACACTGCATTAACTAACCTCAGGGTCTCTATCTACCCATAAAGGAACCAGCCATGCCAGTCCTAGCTGAGAAGCAACTTGTTCTTCACTGGTATCATAAGGCAAAGACCAGAGAGATATCCAATCCTGATTAGAAAATAGAAAATAAATTAGTACATTATTTTACAACTCTTTCAATGCCATGCCATTCTACCAAGAGTCTGAGCTACCAATTACATACTAGAGCACTTTAAATACACACAATGCTGATTTTCCAAGAAAAAGATGTAGATTCTGTCTCTATAAACGCATATTTAATCTGCTGACTTCACCTACTGAACAAAATTAAGTTTGTATCGTCTTTTTCATAGGACTGCTAGTGCTAAAGAGAGACTCTGGGATAATAATTTCCATTAAAAATTTACTTCTTCATAATAAGTTCTTTTTCTTTATGCACCTGCCATGTGATTAAATAATGTCACGCAGACTACCACATACTATTTAGCTGTAAATTCCCAGAAATCATACTTGACTTTGCAAATTAATTTCTTTAGTTCAGGTTTTAAAAAAAACCATACCTACAAGGCGCTCTGTTGAACCATGTAAGAATAATGCATTAAGTTCATAATGAGTCATGATACAAACATAAAATGTAGGTATCTTCTCACCATCTCAGACCTGTATATTTTCACACAATAGACGACTGATGGTTCATTTGGAGCAGAGCATTTTGCATGCATCTTTTCAATATACACAATATTATTTACAAAAAGCACAGTATTTTACAATCTTTGAATTTGGGGAGGGAGCATTAACATACAAAGCGAACATATGCATTAACATACAAAGCGAAATACAAAACATAGGTCAGGAAAGCAAGACCAATGAAATGATACCATAGGAAACAAACAAAACTTTGCAGCAATTCTAGCATGCTCTAAGTATATGCTCTATCTCTCATGTACTTCTACATAAGAGTAAGAGCTCTCATGTAGTATTCCTTCTCTGTAAGTACCTTCTGTCCATCAGTATGAGCTAAAGGTTCTTGTATCTGACTTAACCAGGTGATTCTTCTAATAATGTAGAACGATAGCGGTTCATAATACTGCTAATGAGCAAAAAATAACTTGCTTTAACTAGTTTTAAATTCAAGTAATTAGATTGAGCATTTTAAGTTAGTATTAATTATATTAATTTATTTAAAAAATCATAGCTATCCACTGCACCTCTTGTATAACACTACTGGCACAGAAGAAGTCTAATTTTGTATTTCTCTTTCCATAGATTCGACACTAAATTACATGATAGTAAAGAACAGCCAAGATTTAAAATTTCTTTGAGATTACAAATTATTAGGTACAGTCTAGACAGTAATGCTGTTGTACTCACAGATTATGATTTATAGTCACAAAAAAATGCCACCAATCATTATGCTATTATACATATTATTCTATGAGACTGATATATATAAAAAAAAAGCCCACTCCCTCATCTATACATTTATGAGCTTATTCTTTGGAGGCTACAGTCTTCCTGCAGTGTATTTAATACTCTGTCCCCCTGCAATTTTAATAAACTTTGTCAGCACTTTGTATCTTGAAGGAGGAGTACAGACATGAAGAAACAGACATCTGGAATTTGAAGAAGCAGGTATACTGCTATTTCTAGTTACATATGTACTTACTTGATCATATAGAAAGATATTAATTTGCGGCTATCACAGATATTAACAAGAATGGATATTAATTCTCCAAAATTATTACACTAAATTATTGAATTTGTTTTAACTGCTTCAGGATGAAGGCCATTTTTTCCTAAACTCTCAAAAACTTAGCTCTCAAAATACACACATGGTCACAAAGGACAGACGTAAGTAATGACAGCTCCTTTTATGAGTGAGATAGTAATTCTTTCATGTATACATATATTACATATATACATGTACATGAAAGCATACACTAATGCATGTGTAACATATGTTAAAGGGCCTGTTACTTATACAAGTGTGAAGAAATACTGCTATAAATCCTTTAATTTATTCATACTACATAAAATCCTGAATTCTCATATTTTATAAAAAGAAAATTATACCTTATTCTGATAGGTCTTTCTAAAACCACAGAATTAGGTGCAGAATGACTTCAGTAAGGTTAGAATCTTTAGCTTTCTTGTATACTATACTATTCTACTCATTTACCTAACATTACACACCAAATTAGATTACCTGATTTTTTTTCATTTTTACTATCTGCTGCAATAGAAGACATCTTCCCCCACATAAGAAAATTCATGATTTAACTTTAGCATTAAAATATATCTGTGCATAGCCCTCAAAAAATGACAAGATAAGAACGATTGTAATGCACTTACTGGATCCTTGGCTTGGGCCTTCATTTCATGAGATAAGTGAAGCAAGCAAAGAACTGTACTTTTTGTAACACCTTTTCCCATGAAGGACATAGCATTTCCTCCCCATTCAACATAAAACGATGAGATGACCTAGGGATGGGAATACAAGTTCATGGTAGCTTTAGTGTAAGGAAGATATAAGTAGAGAATAAATTGTTGTACAAGTTACTAAGTCATAATTTAAACCCATGAACAGATGGCAGATTTTTAGCTCAATTTTAAGAATTTATTTATTCATGAGTCATTTGGTCATGTGACACCTCTGAAGTTCAATGTTTCTTATCTGCTTCTTCAAATGAAGAATGCAGTGAAGCTTAAAGACTGTTTCCCTTCAGAAATATGGTTATCATCTGTATACAAACTGTCCTAATACTTATCTGGTTGCTATTCTTATCATTAAGAATCAGAAATTAATTAAAACTACTTTAAGACTTTTTCAAGCCTCTTCCAATGTAACAAATAGATTTTAGTATTTGAAACTAAAAAGAAAACTTCTAAATGTTCCTATACTACTGAATACTTGTGAAACAATCAGAAAGCCAGATCTATCTTTTTTTTACAGTTTTAAGATGACTAGAATTTTCAAAAGATGACATTTTAGGAGCAAAAACTAATTACTTATCACATCTATGGACTTAGCAAACAAATTAAAACACTCAAAACAAGAATGAAGGTTTGGCTTCCCAATGACTGCAGCAACTTGAATTACCTCTTCTCTGCTTTCTTGGTATTAGTAACATGTCTAAAGAGTTCCTGTTCCCCCAGACCCTCTTTCACGCAGGTATTTTGCCTGTGGGAGAAGATCTTGGATTTTTCCTCTTAGCTTTTTTTTTTTTTTTTTAGAAATAGAAAGAAATAGAAAGGAAAAAAAAGTACACCAAACTCCCATACATCTATTTTTCATCTTGCTTAAACTATAGTCACTTTATATTACCTCTTAAACAGGAGATGAGGGCACGTACACTACAACCTACCATAATAACACATCGCACAATCTAGACTCCATGTTTTCCCTATTTACTTGCAGAAAAAAAGCATCTTTTCCATACCTATTCCTAGGGATGATATTCACTAAAAGTGCATCCTAAAAATTACAATGCCATTAATTACATAGTTCTTTACAAGCATTCAAACCAAAAGGTAAATGATAACATAAGCTACTTACCTCAAGAAGACCTGTTAAATATTTCTTACAAATTGTGACAGGTTCAACTGCAGCAGAGTAGGTACTCCAGTCTGGGAGGGCAGTAACATGAACCATTCCTCGTAATGTTCTCTCCAGTGAAGGAAGTCCATAAAAATGTGGTGCATCTGTTACCCTTAAGCATTGTAGCAGCTTCAGAGCCAGCTCAGTTCTGAAAGAGCCAGCAAGTTCCAAGCCCTCTCTGGTTTAATTGTTAAAAAAAAAAAAAAAAAAAAAATTAACTCCCAACATGAGGCTATTCTAATAAATCATTTCACAAGAGGCCAATACCTCATTCTTCTTGCTGTTAGTCTATGAGTCTCAGCATCTTACTTAGTTACTGTTGCCTTATGCACAGAATAACGTGGAATTAAATTTGACATTTCTATCCCCACCCAGGGTCTGAAAGCATGGTATTGCATCTGATTATAATTGGGCTGCTTAACCAAAATGGGACAAATTGGAGACATTCTAATTATTAAGAAGCATGTTGAATAAAGAGATAGATTGTAGATGATGGATAACTTATCAAGAAGAATTGCGAAACTTACTACCTACACTTCTGTTTAGTCTGGTTCAAGAGACAAGTTTAAAAATATCTCCTGCAAAATATCATCAGTCTAGAATTCATATAGATGATAGAAAATCAAGAGTGTTAGAGATAACTAGCAGGGATTTCTATAATCCTCCCTTTTCCAGTTGTCAAAATTTTTAGAAAATTAATAACTGTGTGGGAAGAACAAAGGTGCTAACATTTTGAAAGCATCTTCACAAAGAGTTATGCTGTGGAACTTAAACAAATGTTATCTTAAGCTGCAATTTTAGTACCTCTTAGAATACACTTGGACAGAGAGATTTAGTGTGAGAAGATGTTACATTACAAACTTGAAGGAAAAAATCTAATAGAAATTGGTTTCTGTGTTTTCCTGATAGAAAAACGTTGGGACTGCTTGCTGGAAGTAGCTGTCCTAAATAATCACTGATGTGCTCTGATATACTGTATTAAGCCAAAAAAGAAGTTCAATGCAAATAAACATTTGTTGATATTTCAAATATTTCAATGTTTTACTCGAGGTACAGCAGCAGCAGGTATTATGATCCCCCATCAGAATGACACAGGCAGGCCCATTTACACTGTACCTGTCAGTCACTGACACAGAACAAAACAACAACATGTTAAAAAACCGGATGAGTTCTTTATCCAGTTGCTGCCTGACAGCTGCCTGTATTTCATCTATTTCGTCCCGAACTTCAGATTCTGATCGCACCAGGAGGTCCAAAAGAGATTTTGGTTTCTAAAAGAAAACAATAAAAATACAGTCACATAATGCACTGTTTAAATCCTATTTTAATACTTACAGTAAAGCCTTTTTTCTCTTGAGAGCTTGCAAGTCACACACATTATAAATCACAAATTCCATTATTATGAAACATTAATTAACTAAGAAACATTTCTGTAAAAAGCATGGCAAAAAAATTCTTACAATTACCAATTATCTGAATCTATTAAACATCATAAAGGAATCTACTGTAAAGGCCTTTAAAATCTCCTGGCATTAAGCCATGATACAGTGTATTTTGAAGCATGAAAGAAGAATTAAAGTTATATAGAACAATAATCTGCAATAAAAAATATAGATCACAAAAACTTACAAGAAAATACTAGTAGAAATATTAGTTCAAGATGTATCTTGCATGTCACAGTTGCTTAAAAGACTTAAAATCATGTGATATAAAGATTTTATACTAAATATTGAATGGGCCATACTTACAAAATTTTATGATTCCCAGTTAGCTGTATAAAATCAAGTACCTGTATTCTATAAGCAATTGAAATTAAGTCTACTAGCATTTTTTTTCCAAATCTTTCCATTTCTAAATGTTTAGATTCTATTTTAAAACACAAGAATGCAAGGGCATGCAGACTGTACTTAACATATGATATCCATTGTAAGACCATAAATGATCTTGCATGTGGGCAGTAGCTTTATGAAGCACAGTACTTTGCAGCCATCACATTTATCTTTGGTATTTAACTATTGTCTTTATACAGCAAGACATGTTTTGACAAAGATAATAAAAGTTGTTTTCTACTGATGTCCTACTACAATGTTAATTTCTTATTTGTTTTTATACTTTTCAATTTTACAAATCTTAAATAAGAGAATGAATTCTTTCTAAAATTTGAGAATGAATCTCTCAAACAGAAAGCACAAGTATAGAAAAATACTACATTCTTTCAATATTATATATGCTTTTCAATGACAGCAACTGAACTGTATACTCATATAACACCTTCTTCATGTTTATAAAAATATTCTACCTGGACATGTTATAATAATTTTAAATCAAATTGAAGTGACGGACATATGCAAAGCAAAAAAATTCTGTCTTAACTTTCAATTCTTGTTCTTAATGTAAGACAGATAATGTTCATTTGTATCTCTTTGCCAAACAGAAGATGCACACACCTGTATGGAACCTCATTCTTTTAGTTACATTGATAATACATATGTAGTTATGTAGCTAAATATACATTACACCGCAGGTGTATATGTATGCAAACGCATGTGTATGTACAGTTCCATAGTTAACCGTATCCTAGACATATATACATTTATACATACACATAGAGCTCTGCAAAAAGCTACATATAGCTAACTACAGTTATATGACTTTATATAAGCATATTACCACAGTTAACTACACCAGAGCAAAGCATACACAGGGAGATATTTGCTTTTGGTAAATATATTTGAATTTACTTATACAAATTGTTTCTCTAAAGGAGAGAGGGAAAGTTACTCTTTATCAAACTTCCACAAACAATAAAACGAAATAGGACTGACCACAAAGTGGCGGACATTAATACTACAAGATCTGATATTTCTTGCTTTTGTTTAAATAAGTTGTTTTCCTTAGGGAACTCAACAGAAACAAACCAGCCAAGAAGTTCAATTATATAATTTCTTACAGTCTACAGACAACTCATAGGTATATTCTTACATTTTTAAGCAATGATTTCAGGATCCACTTTAGATGATCTGACTCTAAACTTGATCTCTGCTCTCTAAGCAATTTGTTTAAAAATCTTAAGACATCTACCAAAAGCTTCTCATCCTCCACAGAAGCTGGAAGCACTTGCAGAAACCTGCAATGTGAACAAAAATATTTACTTTCATATTTGTAGCATATGAAAAGAGAGTTTAAGATCTCAGCCTAATAGCACTGAAGTCACCTGCAAATGTGGAATTATAGAGTAAATGTCCAGTTTGCCTATGTACTCCCTAAACTGATCCTTGCTGTCTTCCTTGCTCCAGAGTTTTCCCTGGTCTCTGGGACTTGGAATTCCTGAAGACTGGTTTGTCTTGCTAGTAAAGACTGAGGTGAAGAAGGCATGAAGGACCTTGGCCTTTTCCATGTCCTTTGTGCCTAGGACACCTGTCCTGTTCAGCAGCAAGCTCACTTTTTCCCTAAACCTGCCTTCTGTCATCTATGTACCTGTAGAAGCCTTTCTTGTTGCCTTTGACCTCCCTTTACCAGATTCAATTCCAGGTGGGCTTTCAGTTTTTTTTAACTACACCTCTGCATGATTGGGTAATATTTTTGTATTCTTCCCAAGTTACCGGGTCCTACTTCCACCCTCTGTAGACTTCCATTTTTACTTTGAGTTTTGCCAGGAGCACCTTGTTCATTCATGCAGGCCTCCTGGCATTTTTGCCTGACTTCATGCTCAATGGCACAAACTGCTCTTAAGATTGGAGGCAGAGATCACTGAGTACTAACCAGCTTTCTTGGGCTGCTCTACCCTCCAGGGCCTGATCCCATCAGACAGTAACAATGAGATCTTTGAAAAGGTCAAAGTTTGCTTTCCTGAAATCCAGCACTGTGATCTTACCCTCCTCCCTCCTCCCTCCTCTCAGGATCCTGAGCTCTACCATCTCATGGACGCTACAGCCAAAGCTGCCTTAGACCTTCACATCCCCAGGGTACCCTCACTTGTTTGTGAGCATAAGGCCCAGTAGTGCATCTCTCTGTGCCAGTTCCTGTCACCTGTAGCAGGAAGTTGTCACTGATGGCTCTCCAGGAACGCCCTGGATTGCTTATGCCCTGCTGTGCTGTCTCTCCAACAGACAGGGGGAACAACTTATATACACCGGAATCAGAGGTGCATGTATAATCAATAAATTTGAAAATATGAAAACTAAGAAATTTACAATTTAAACATCATCATCTTTAATGGATTTCTGTAGTCAGTATGCTTACCTGTTTATTGCTTTTTGCCCAACAAATCGCTTCAAAGTGGTTCCACAGGACCCAGAACTGCCTCTCAATGAAAGTTTGTCATTCAGGACATAAAAACTAAGCCTAGTGAGAGCAGTCCTAACATCCCTGTGGGATACTGCCTGAACGATTGAATTAAGGCAATCCTGCAGTCCGTAGTTTGTGTGAGTTATTTTGAGTATAAGAATGTCTTCTGAGGATAGTTTTAGTGAGTCTAAAAATCTGAAAAGGTATACAAGAAAAATAATTAACAGCCAATATGTTTACGAGCTATTTCAGTGAGTGTTGACTCCTTCAGTACCCGGTTCAAATGAGAAGACATAACATAAATTTCCCTAAAAATATATTTTTGTTAATTAATCCTTTCTCCACCTTTCCCCTCTCCCGCCTCCTCCAAAAAAACAAAAACCAACAACAATAACAAACAACGCCACCCCGTTTAAATCCTGAGTTGCTTAAGTTCTTTGGAAAAATGGCAGCTCTCAAGAAGTTACTTGAAAGGTTCTATTGTTTGTAATAATTTTTTCCTCCACCCTATTGGAAAAGTTTACCACTTGGACTATAATACTTTTCTATTTTCTTTAAGGAATTGCTTTGTTTTTGCATGAGGGAACTTCAAATGAAAATGATTTATCAAATCAACAACTGCAAAGGTGGCAATGGCTCAGAACCACACTGTTTACTAATAAAACTTGTAGGACACCTTGAAGGACACAAGGAAAAACTGAAAAATTGCCAAGATGGACATAGAAATGACCCTTAATAAAGACCTAACCAAAGGAAGTAAAGGGCATTTTTTCATTATCTACATAATTCTTAGAATTACCATTAAAAAGACTGATTATTTGAAATTCAAATCCCCAAGGGAAGAAAGAGAAGAGAAAAAGTCATGTAACTATAAAGGGGAAAACAAAGACAGGTCCCTAAAAAAAGCCACAATGACTACAAGAAAAACAGCCACTGAGCCCATTTAAAATTGTTTGAAATTAGTTTGGCCGCCAATACAAGTTGTATCAAACTCTTGACATCATGTATAAATGCAATTTAGGTGAAACATTAGCTGTGACACTATAACTACAGCCTCTTGGGAGGTGATCCTTTACATTTAAAAAGATACCATTTTCAAATCAGTAAAAAAAACTTGAACTGCTGTTTGAAGTTGAAAACCTATTTAAACTTGACAGAATGTGCTAACTTAATTGAAATACATTGGGATTTAAAATCAAGATAAAATGACTCACGTTTCTGATTCCTTCTCATAATTTACCAGTTGCAACAAATTTTCTATCCCATGGTACCATGACACATTCCAAGCCATTTTAAGCATATCTGACAGAGGTTTCATAGACAAGCACTCAGAAGACAAGGGCACCACAACAGTATTAGGGCTAACTACATGATGAGCAGTGATCCTGACTGGCAGATGATACCTTAAAAAAAAAATAAAATTGAAAAGGGGGTTTGTTTTGTTTTTTAAATTAACTGCTCTATAAGAGCAAGCTTTTAAATTTGCAAATAAAGTTTTTGAAACTCTTTTTTCAGAGAACAAAGATTTGAAGAGAAAGCTCCATGTTTAAAAATGCAGACAATTTTGGATTTAATACCAGATGTTTCCCTTAATTGTCCTACCTCCATACTTCAGGGAAGACAGCAAATGGAAAGAAGCAAAGTTAACTGTAAAAAACCAAACCACAACAACAACCCTCCAAAAATGCCTCCAACAAAAATGAACCATCCACACATACCTTCTAACAACAGCAACAGGTAAACTGAAGGCAGGTAGGCCAGTGTCATTAATGGTTATGCCATCACCCCTACAAGAGATTAATTATAGCTATTATTCCCTGTTTTAAGCTTCCATTTTTATTATTTCTTTATTATTCAGATATAGCTGTATTTTCTCCTCTAGCTAGCTCTTTAATAACTCGTTGATGAATAATTTGTATTAATAAATGTTTCTTCATGATCATGCAATATTAAGATAGTTCTTAGAATGCACATACAGAATACTTGTTGTAGACATGCTGCACATAAAAACAAAATTAAAGTTAAGATACCACAATAAATACTTGATTCCCTTTTTCTATTAAAGAAAATATAGGCATTATAATTTTTTCATTATATTTCATGTGTGTGGATTCTAAAAATATATTTTTTTAATTATATGCAAATTCCAAATAATAAAATACGTAAACCGAGGCCTCTTGCTTTAAGGACAACTGCTAAAAAGCCAAATAGGAGAATTCTAATTAAGTATAAAAAAACATGCCTACAGCTAGGTTATTTTATTTGTGCAGTTTCCATTTATAAAAAAAAGATGGATTACAGACCAATCAGGGTTTTTCAAAAATTAAAGTAAGCTTAAAATTAACATTGATGTACAAAGTATTTAAACTGCAAAATTTTGCCATATAGAACTACACAGCATGCAACCCAAATATTGAATCAATTTGTTTGGTCAAAATACACAATTTTGGATATATAAAAGTTTGAAGCATAATATCTTTGGACATATATAAAAATGTATTTTCATTAAAATCTTAAAATTTTGAATAGAGCATAAAATACCTTTTTCCATACCACGTTTCTGTTCTTGCTACTTCATCAAATAACAGAAGACAAAGCAATACTGTAGTTTCAGTTACAACAGCACGATCATTTTGGAATATCAGGGAAACTAAATGCGACAAAGATTTTTTTAAAAAAAAAAAAGTTATGAAAACATTGACATTTAATAATACATAGAAGGCTAAAACCAACTCATTTCCACAGTCATTTTGCTGACCTCTTCAACAGATACCACAACATGGGTAACACACAATGGTATACCTTTTAAATATTCAAGACTACAAAGCAATCCAAAGTTCTTAAGGCTTTTGGTTAAACATCTAACCGTATTTCACACATTTTCTTTCCACATATGTATTACAGTCAAAATAGAATCTTTACCTCTGAATAATAAAAGCAGTAAAGATGATTGCTGCGCTAGGGACAGACGAACAACTGAATCAGCATATACAAGTTTGCGTAACAGTGTTAGACATGGTAACACTATGGATTCCATAAGCTGCAGGAACAGAGGTAAAAAATATTTAATATAGAAAACAATTAGGATAATGTGTTAAGAGATGCTTAATACAAACTGTCATACTATGAAGCAATACATTCCATCGTTTATGGGAAAGAAACCCACAGCTTAGACAAGCACATTTCATTTAGACAAAAACTGCATGTTCATTAGAAAATATTTATTTACTTCTGGTGTTATTTTATTAGTAAATGATGATCGTTTCATTGGTGTCTGGCATCACAACAAAATTATAATGTTTGTTTCAAATATATGTATTTTTAATAAGCATATATGTGAGCTGAAGAATTTCCAAAAAACCCCAAATATTTACAACCATATAAGCTTACTCTTTTTTTTTTTTAAATGGAAATAACTCATTGTATCACATTGATCTTCTGGGTTCCAGTCTTTCAGATCAAGAAACCTAAGGGAAAGCAGCTTGCTAAAAGTTACAGTATCAGTGAATGGCCAAAAATATGACCAAAGTCACTCCTCCTAAGAATGAGAAGCCAGTATGTCTTTCATAGTACCATTACTTTGCTTGTTCTGCATTTGGATGTTATTTTGTAAACTACATCACCAAATATGGTTTAGTTTAATATTGAATAAACAAAAGCCCTGCTTATTTAGTGTGGAAAGAGTCTTTTGCATAGCTGTATATAAAGCCTTATTTAAATGGTGCTTTTTCTGTTTACTACATCTGTTTTATTCTTGGTAGTCACTTTTCTAAAAACAGGCAAGGTAATTTGTTTCTTTTTTGTTTGTTTTTGGTTTTATTTCTATTTATTTTAAATCAAAAATCATTTGAAGGGAGAACCAGAATCTGGGCTATATTCTCCCTGGATAGTGTCCTAATGAGTTATTTAATCAAACCTACGTGGTCTTTCTTTGACCTAATGAAACTAGCACTACTTTGTGTTTAGACTAGTCTTTATCAAACAGGAGGTGAGTAGTGCTCCTACTTGAATTATTTTCTGTTAGCTCTGGTGAAGAGCTGTTCTATTCCAGTAAATGTACATTTTCTTGGGAAGAAGTTTGAACTGCAGAACTCAAGAGCACTAAGGATGGGACTTCTACTGGTTGTGTTACAGAGACAGGAGTAAGACTGCTTAGTTACTTTGCAGAGGAAACATTTTCCCGTTATTACAGAGAGCAGATCATTTGGGATCAAAAATGTCTACCAACACAATGACAAACATATTTCTGAATGCTAACACTTGAAGAAGTAGAATTTCATATACGGCTGTATATGAAATTATTTATACCTGAAACTCAATCTGACGTGTAGATTCCCATTTATAATAACATCTCATTATGTTTAGTGACTATAAAATGCAATATAACACTTTTTTTTTTTATTTTAAGGTCACTAAAAATTTTTTTTAGTCCCTATGGGGAAAGCTTGAAGAAAGTTCTGTTACATTTCTGAACCACACTAAACATAGTTAGTTGTCTGGATGACTATTCTCATAGGTAGGCAAATCAGCAAATCAGTCTTCTTTTGTTAATTCTTGTTATTGAATCTTAGCATTATCAAAAATACAATAAATAAAACACATATTTCAATTACAATTGTACTAAATATTTGTATTCTGTGCAGAATTAATGCATTAACAAATTATTCTGTGTTACAAGTGCAGAAAAAGGTAAATTTTACTACCGTCATGCTGTGCAATGCTTGCAGAAGAACTTTTAGCAATAGTTTTACCTTGCCATCCACATGTATGCATTCACTGAGGTAAGACAAAATCTTTTCTGTCACACCCAACTTTTTCACAGTGCCATGCATTTTGATATCTGCAGGAAAAAGAAAATTGTAAAAATCACTGCTTCTGCACCCAATTAACATTAATCTTCTTTCCGCAAGATCACAAACTCTTGCTATTAAAAACAAGTTTTGGAAATTGCCAATCAACAGAGCAAGTACAGCTCTAGCACTATCAAGGCAAGCCTCCACAGGCCTTGTTATCTGACTATAGGAACCTCTCGAACACTAGACTCTTAATTACTTCCCATAAGAACTTTATGTTCCACAATTACAGCAATCCCCAGTGCAACTCAATTTCAGTCAAACAAAAATTGATTGCACCTGTGATGCAGTTATGATGTGAGTGACTGATCATAAAGAATAAAAGGAGGAACATTTTCCCTGTAAACATATTAGATGAAATGCCACGGGGAGTCTGCCTCTTGATGTTGAAAGAGGGTATAATCGTGAAAGGTTAGCTTGAGTTTACTGAACCCTCATTCACCCAAGTGATATTTCAATCCATTTTAGCTGCTGTTACTACTTAAGCTAACTCAAAATGGAGGAAGAAATTCAGAATTATAGTATTCACTAAGTATAAAATCCCTTTGTCCAGCCTGTATAATCTAAGAATTAACTTTCTGAATTAAAATATAACCACTAAATATATATACACACATATTTCTTGTTGAACATCACCTCCCTCATGCAAGACTGAAGATTTGAGTTAGCAATAGCAACAAATTTGAAGTACCATTAGTTCTGAGACAGATCAATAAATTGGCAAACATTAAAAAAGAAAAGCAGAAAAAAAGCTCTTACATGCCTCACTCCTCTATAGCTCCCAAGGGAGCTGGTTTTTAGAATAATAAGACCACCATTTCTTATTCTTGAGGGCAACAACAAAAACTATTTTTTACATAAATTGGTAGGTTATCCACAATAGTGTTAAAATTCTGGTCCAACAATATAGATCAAAATTACAAAGAGCGCCCTCAGTAGAAACATACAGAAACCCTAGCAAAACTGCAAGCTTATGCAATGATCAGCACATGAACATAAATTTTCTGAAGAATTTACCTTCTAAAATGATAGCTAGCTGCTCAGCTGCAGACTTCCGTAAAACTAGGTCAACAGCATCAGAAGTAAAGATGTCATACAGCTTTTCAACAGTTTCTGCCTAAAAGTAAAACTATATTAGATTTGCATTCAGAACTCTTATGAAACAAGGTAACCAGCAATATTTCCTAACAGAAAGTAGAAAGTAAAAAAAAAAAAAAAAAATCTGAATTCCCACCTGTGGAATATAACAAGGCAATAGTTACTACTGCTCAAGAGAAAGAGATTTCTAACAAATAATGCTTAATTTATGCAGGACTATAGAAAACTCAACACTACACACAAATGTTAGAAAATGCTTCTAAGTCTGTGAAGGGGGCTGACTTTTTAACAGCCATAGGGTTAAAAAAAACTTAAATAATCCTCCATATCCATACAAATTTCAGGTCCTAACTTTTTGAAGGATGTAGGAAAAGAATATAAATTAAGTATACAATGCATCGTCAGAATAACTTCTTTTCAGAGGGCAAGCATATCAGCATTTGTTTAATATATTGTTGTTCATATGAAATCATTAAAGGGTAAAGAAGGAAGAAAAATGGAGGAGAGATGGTAAAAAAAGAAAAACAAGCGAGTTACAAGTTTTCCTATAGGTCAAATACTTGTGATTTGTTTTTCACTTTGCAAAAGCAGTGTGTTAAGAAAACACAGACATACATTTGTAATCTGTTTTAGAATATTTCATACTAAAAATTATTCATGCCTGTTTTAATAAAAATTGATTTTGTGAGAGAAAAAAAAGCTCTATGTGAGAAAAATCAGACTCTCCCCATGCACAATGAAATCGTAAATACAGCAGGCTGGCACTTTTCGTACTCAAATCTTGCTGTTAACTTAAATACAGAGAGGAAAAAAAAATAAGGAATTCTTCTTTCTTTTCTTATTGTTGCATACGGTAGCATAAAACCTACTCTTTAAAGTCATATGGAAGGAATATATCAACAAATTTCTTTTTAATAAGCAAGCCAATTTGTATGAAATAATGCAACCTTCAAAAATGGATAATGTTAGTGACTGGGCAGGTACAAGAGCTGATCAATGGCAAAACATTTGGACTGTTTACTCACCTTAAATATCGACTCTTTTTTATCATCCAATTTTAGCTCAACAGCTCTTTCTAGAATAAATAAGTTGGAGATGTTGGAAAGCACACTACCATGCAGATCCGGGCGTTTCAAGTTTGCCCCTTCTTCGTTCAAAAGATGGAATGTTAAATGTTTAAGTGCTATAGAACGAACCCTAAAGGGAGGAACAAATTAAAATAACTATATAAAACTCTCATACTGGAAAATTTTAGCTGTATAGTTAAAAATTAATTAGTTTATAAAATTAAGATGGGGGAAGCACTTACTCATCTCAATATTGCTTAATCTACCTTTCAAATGAAACCCCTGCATAATAATCAATTGGGTATCTTAGAGCAGACATTTTTATCATCAACATTAGAAAATGTGCTGAAAAACTACAGAACATTACTTACAACTGCTTTTTTGAGAAGAGAAGACGCAGAGCGGCCTGTACTCTAGTAATTCTAGGGAGAATACCCTCTCCTTTGTCAGAGGATGTTTCACTCAAATTTAGGATACAGTTACCTAGTGTATCTTTTGTGTCAGCATAACCCTAAAACAAACAAATAACAAACAAAAATTTCCAAAATTAAAGAAGTCCACTTACTAACTTAGCAAATTAGACAAGGTGATCCCCCTTTTAGGGGCCAAGGGAGGCTAGGGAAGGAGCAACATTCCTCACCCCCCACCCCGGCAAAAAAAGAAATAACTTTTAAGAAAACATTCCATTTCTGCAGATTAATTTCAGTTATATCAAGTAATGATACTGCAAATATTTAAATAGTAGACTAAAATACAAGGCATTTTATATGCATCGGGTAAATATAGGCCTCAGGTATGGTGCATTCAGGCATCTATTCTACATAGCCACTACAGGCTACAGAGAAAAATTCTACTGATAAAAATAATATCAGGCGTAAGTTCTTTCTCACGTTTAGCCTATAGCTTATACTAAACACTTACCTATTTAATCTTGAATATCAATGGGAAATATGTTTGTTGGTAACACAGAAAAGCTGATATTACTGCATAAGAAAGCTCTGAAGTAACCTTTCTCCTACCACTTTCAAGTTCTTATTGTATTTCCTCTGCATATTTTTCTGTCTGAGCTTCCTATTTCATCATCCTTTGTATTTGCAGTTTCTCCTCATTTCTGCCCTGATTTTGTGCAGTTTATGCAAGGGCTTAAGATACATCAGCAGTTTTTTCAATTTATGATACACTGAGGAGCAGGGTCCTCATTTAAGGAGTCAGTTAACAATTCCTGATTTCACTACAACATTTCAAAGTTTCACATTCTAGTAATACCAGGCCAAATTTGTCTATAAATTCAAAGAAGTAAGTTTGGCCGGCCTTATGACCTATTTAAAACTTTTCTCCTTTTGACATCTGACAAAACAAGTATATAGGCATATTACTATTAATCTGTTTTCAGCCTGCAATTTAGGTGAATATTCTGTTTGTTGTTTAACATGACAGTGTGGCTTTTTACATTATTTCATATATTAAATTGAGATTAAAGCACTTAGAAGTACCTGTAAAACAGGAATGACAGGAGAGAGGGCCTCAATAAACTTGTTCCAAGTCAATACTGCCATTACTAATCGTCCCTGCAATAGATGCATCAGAATGGCCTTGGCTGTGGAGTTCACCTGCTCAATTACAAAAAAAATAAATGGATGCAACCGCAGATTGTATAGGTCAGTTTGTCAATGCTGTAATTGGAAATGTTATACAAAAACATCCTAAAGAGAAAGGATCTACAAACAAAATACTGTCACTGCAGAATGCTACTTTTAAGTTGTCAATCATGCTAAACATTAAGTTGTTAGAAAATTTTCTTCTGAAAACACACAAATAATTTGTCCTAAATAGCACCCAATCATTTTCCCTTAGAACTCCAGTTTGTGTTTTCTGAAATAAAATAAATCATTACTTCAACTTCTACACCTATTGGTCCCTCTATCCTGCAGGTTAAACAAATTCTCTTTTCTTTCCTGACTACATTTCTGGGTCATTTCTCAACTGTATGATATGCTTCTGAAGATACAGGAAGAAAAGAGATTTAAAGCCTGTTACGTGATCATTTAACTTTCTTGAGGCAAACAAACTAGGAAGGTTACCAAATATTTCAAACTGTATATGAATTCATCTGAGGCTCTTTATCAAAAAAAAAAAAAAAAAAGGCATGTGATACAGCACATATACTTTATGAATGTATTCTGTATATAGTATGTAATGTATATTATGTGCAATATTGAAGTATTTACTTTTAATTTATTACTACAATGGTATAATGGGAACAGAGTGGAAAAAAACAGCTTCTCAGAAACTCTTCCTTAAATAATATAAAAACACCAACTGTTAACAGCTAAAAACCTGCCTTTTACACCTGAGCTAAAATTCCTCAAAAACCTCCTAAAATTCCTAAAAAAAAAAAATCTCCTCAGGAGACAAGCTGAAGAAAAAAAGTTTAAAAAAATAATTTGTTAGTCAAAGTTCTTTCCCCTCTGACTATAGGGACCTTATAGATTATAAAGTAGTTACAATTTATCCAAGTAATTTTTTTTCCCCTCTCAGAACTCCCTGCTTAGCACGTAAATAGTGGATATATGTTAAGCATTCATGCATATAAATGAACCTTAGACTATAAAACACTTCTGTAATAGTCAAGTAACTAAACTTAAACAAATATATGTTTGTAGTGATGAAATACATTTTTATAGCAAAGATATTTCAGATTTAAAGTATCTTTTTGCTCCTCAACCAATACACACATCTCGGAGGTCATCTCACCTTTACAAAGACTTGACACTTCATGTTTTCCATTATAGGTACTATTTCATCACACACACATTTTATTAGGGTTGAAATTATTACAGGAAAAGATTAAAAAAAACCATGGCTTATTTTATTTTTCATTGGTATTTATTACATCTACTAGCATTCTATGCATAGAACATTATTTTGGCTCATTAAAAAAATCTTACCATTTACTACAACTTCACTGTTTGCATAGCTTTTCTAGATACAAGAAACTGTATGGAGTCAAGACTTTGAATAAGCCTCAGACCACCATGGGGAATATCAACACCTACTTTGCATGCACAACAACTTATATCTACTAAACACAATACCTCATTCTTATCTTCCTGAAGGCCAAACGCACAGATTTCATATAAAACTTTTTGATGAAGAAGAAAATGTACTCCGTGGCAGATTGAAGACACAGGCTTTGCAATATTATGAATACCTAAACAGTCCTTCAGTAAAAATGAAGTTGGTTAGTTTTAAAATTCAAGATAGTCTCCATTGCTGCATCTTATTTTATAGACTGCCTGAATTTGTCATCCAGTGAAAGGCTTTCTCCATGCAGTTTGGAAAACTACACTTCTGAAAGCCCATGAAAAAAAGACCATCTTTTTAAATCACTAATTGAAAAATCCTATTCCTATACAGCACTACGAAACACAGAATAATTTCGGTTTTATTTTAAATAATAGTGAAAAAAATTTGGCAAACTTTATACATTTGTTGGTATGACATTAAAATAAGCAAACCTGAAACAGGTAAAAATCTCACAAAAAGATACAAATGTCATTCAGCAAGGTTTTGGTGTTTTGGGCTTTTTTTGACCTTTTTTTTTTTTTTGCAAGAGACTAGCTCCGGAATCTTTATACATTAGTGAATTGCACTATAATTATGCAATTATAATTGCATAATGGACACAATAGTGTCCATTACTGAAAACAAGAATTACTAAGTATTATATCAAAATAGAAATGTGATTTTTATTTTGAGGGCCAATACTATTGAATACCTAAAAAGACCTGATTAATATGATGTTGCCATTCTTAAAACAGAGTACAGTCATACTTTTAGGAAGCTCATGCCTTTTATCCCTTGGGTTATCTTTATAAAAAACTAAGGCAGTGACAAAATATCCATATAAAACTACCTCAAAACCAAAACAACCCTCCCAAAACCACCAACAACAAATTAAGGTTTTAAAATAACAAGCACATAAAAGGATTTGGAGATATCACAATATATATATATATAACACAGTAAACAGTACTTGCATTAAAAATGCTTCCGATGAGGCTATCTTGTAATATGCGTTATTCAGTGCAACACCAATGCTTTAGAGCATTAAACATTAGTTCTAACCTTAACCACTTCCAAACAGCAGCGATAAGCTTCAGTTTTTATATCCAGCAATGGATGAGACAACAGACGGAGAAGCATCTTCTGACCTTCAGCCTGAAGCAATGAGTTAGCCCCAGCAGAATTCCAACTAAAAAATGAAAAAAAAATTAATTTAACTATTTACTTATTTATTTACAGTATCCAAAAATTTCAGCATAATCTCCAAAAAAAATACTTCCTGAAAAGGTATACATCCTGAAAATGACTGGACAGAAAAACGTTCAGATATGACAATATATTTGCCAAAATAAAATAGCAGTGCCAATCTTCATATTTGTACATTTTTTTTTATACATGTAGGTAATAAAGGACCGTAGTTTTTTTTAATTCTCTCATCAAAACATAGATGTTTGTCTTAAAACATAAAATTCTGTTGAGCTTTAATAGGCTCCTTAGATCACAGTATATGATTACAAAAAAAAATATCTGTGCTTTCAAAATATTTTCCTTCTAGAGATAAAAGTCCATGTCCCTATCACAAAATTAATGTATGTTAGTTCAAAAAATTGAAGTGAATTTCCAATTACCTGAAACAGTAATCAAACAATAATTAATTCTAAAAGCTTTAGAACAATGAAAATTATTTCATAATTTAAAGACAGTATTAGAGAGCTGTTGAATGTAGCTTCATTTGAAAAAATCCCTAAAATCAAATTCTGAATCAGGACAAAATTAAGATTTTGTATTTCTAATTAAGTGTTCAATACAGAACTATTCCAGGCACCACAGGGTAACTTAAATTCTCTAACTAAAAACGTGGAAAATCTAAAAAGCAATAACAACATTCTGTTTAATAAATGAGGTGCCATAGTGTGCTATACAGCATCTACAATAAAACAAGTTCCTTTAGGATTTCTGAAAGTAAAATAAAAGAAAGTTACACAAATACACTTTGAACAAAGAAATTTTTAAAAGTTTGAAAGATGTGTCAAAGTGTTTTAAGACTTTGTAAATCTTTGCTTCTTTGTAAATCACATAATAACTTTATATACAAAATTTTTAAAAATTATACATATAGAAGAATAAAACTTCTTTTTTTTAAGGTTTTTAGCATCTGAAATTCAATTTTCAAGAAATCCACTGGAGAACAACACAATTTATTTAGACTAGAACTTTCAATGGCTGAAAGAAAACAATTTTTCAAATACAAGGAATAAACAAGTTGAGCTTCTACTTGAGAAAGTTTATCAATAAAAAGAACTGTATTTCCTCAAGCAAGACTTTTAAATAGTAATATACTCACATATTTGAGCATAAGCGAATGCATTCCTGAAGCAAAGGGAAGTGTTGATGGTAGGGTAGACTACTCAAGGCCTGATCTGCCAATTCTACCAATTCAGAAAGATTTTTATCCCCCTGAGTAGTAAAATGAAGAGAAAGGAACTATCAGAATAAGTAATACTAAAAGTATACAATATTATTGCATAATCCTTCTGCATTCATTATCATTTAATACATCTATTAACTAGGGTTTGGTTCAACCTCTCAAAGAGTTTATAAGTAACCTGGTTACCAAATTCAATAGATTGCAAACAAATAAATTTTAGAACCTACTTCTAGGAGCTGAAAAACTTTCAGCTGCTGAATCCAAATAAACTTCTATGAAAGTCAATGGGAATAATGTATGTGTAACATTTCACAGCATGAATATCATAGCTCTATTTAAAACACTCTAAAATGAGAATAGACTCACATCCTTGAACACTATGCTTTTAATCAAATTATTATTTTTTAAATAAATATGCATTTTATGTGAGAATAACACAGTGAAAGAATTAACTATTAAACTTTGAACAATTTATTATTAATATTAAAAACCAAGTTTGGGGGTTCTAAATTTAAAAACACATGCCTTCATACTTTTGGTAACCAAATACATTAAACATGAGCCATTTAAATTCGATGTAGTTAACTTCACTGTAAACAGTATTTTATGGACAAAGCATTGTTTCTATTAAGTTCAGAACCTGCTTATATAAAGGATAGGTTAACTCAGATTTAAGAGTTACATTACATTACATTTATATTTCTGTTTTTTGTTAATTTATTTTATTATCAATGGAACAAGTATTTTGCACAATTATTTGTCCATTTGGATAATGGAAAAGAGTATTTCCATACTGTGCTAGAATCTATTAACTAATAAAGCAAAGCATATTAGTTGTCTTCATAACAAAGTGAAACAGACAAATCTCACACAGACTAGAAGTAGTTGTTTATTAGAGCTACAATTGTCAAAAAGTTGGGAAATAAAATTTTCTGAACTATTTAAATACTGGGCAACATACATACACAAAAACACATATACACACACTATATATTTAAATAGAGTATTTACTTCTTTCTTACTTCTTTGCCCATAAAAGATCTTGTGTCCACTGCCAATCTCCATGTGTCTATTTCTTTTTTACTTATGATAACTTTTTTGGGGTTGTTTTGGTTTTGGGTTTGTTTTTTTTTTTTTTTTCCAAACATCATGAGCAGCATTAGTAAAAACAAATATAAACTAACTACATCTTGCATGGTACAGAATACTCATGGATTCTCTTCAGCTATGCTAGACTATGGTTTTTAACACAGAGAAACGGAAGTGGAGGAAATAAATTTGCTTAGAGGAAATATCTAATATCTAAATTTCACACCTTCTTATGAATTTCAGTCATAAAGCTACAAGTGCATTCAATGGAATATGCAGCTTCTGAGGCTTGTTTGTAAATATGGTAGTTCTCAGTACTCATCTGCTCCAGGTAGGCTGCAATAGATTCATGAATGCTTGGGTGTTCCAAGGAGAAGGGCAAGTCCAGAGAGAGAAGAAATAAAGCATTCAGCAAACTCTTTTGTACAACTTTACTCGCCTTTGAAAAAGAAAACAACTGTCAGAATAGCAGCCTGAAAAAAAACCAGTAAAACAAACACCACCACTTGTAGTCATTCAACAAGTACGATCACTATTGCTGCTACTTAAAAATTAGAGAAAGAAATCCATATCAAGTGAGTTCTGCATGAAGAATTTATTTTTTTTTAATTAAAAAGTGAGAGTTTATTAAATGTCAGACCTGCAACCGGTCAGAAAAGTGTATGATCCAGCTACAGCACTGACAACCACACACGCCCCTGGCCAGGGTCAATTTACTGTCTAACCACTAGATGGCAGAGAATACACAGACCACGATTATTTTTTTATTCAATTAAAAGCTGTTTGCAATTCCACACAGTAATATCATATACTAAGAACTGGGATTTCTATTTTTTTTTTTTTGCTTTGTTTGTTTGGATTTTTTACTGCAAGTATTCAGTATTTCTTCAATTAAAATTTTAACCTCAAATACAGTAACATTTTTTCCAACTCCTGTCATAGACAGAGTTGAAATTTTGTATTACGCACATAAGAATATAAACACAAAAATTATAAGAAATCATTAGATTAGTATGTCTACACTTGTTTTCAGGTACAAGAAACTACTTATACTAATAGTAAAAGACTTAATATTTGTGACACAAAGCCTGTAGCAGAAAATTAATCAGCTACTCACATTGAAGAATGTCTAAAAAAAAAAAAAGCTACACTGTAATAAAAAATGATCCTAAAAACATGCAAACCAATACAGTTTTAAACACCTTTTAACATTTTCCATCCTACAAAAGATCTCCCCCATCTGAAATAAACTGGAGAAAAAAAATGAAGAGCTACAACAGAACTTTCAAATTTGAAGCAAAGAATAATTAAAAATCACTACGATGTATGAAACATGATTGCTTAGTATGTTCCACCAGATTAAGAGTGATGATTTAAACAGTATGTAGTTCTAGTCTCACTTGCATGCATACTATAAACGAGCAGGGGGCAGCACAGCTCTGCAAACCATGCATCATAGCAGGAAAAAACACTATAAAAGGAAAAGGAAAATTGAAGTCCAAAAACTCATTAAAAAACAGTATTAAAAATATTTTTTGAAGACTTGAAATCTGCAGAAGAGTCTGCAGAATGCACTGATAACTGAAGAAGAAAACTATGATAGAAAAGAACCTGGGGGTGTTGGTTGACTGTTGGCTGAACATGAGCCGGCAGTGTGCCCAGGTGGACAAGAAAGCCAACAATATCTTGGCCTGTATCAGGAACAGTGTGGTGAGTAGGACTCGAGAGGTGATCATCCCCCTGTACTTGGCACAGCTGAGGCCCCACCTTGAGTACTGTGACCAGTTTTGGGCTCCTAACCACAAAAAAGACATCGAGGTGCTGGAGCAGGTCCAAGAGAAGGGCAATGAAGCTGGTGAGGGGTCTGGAGCACAAGACTTATGAGGAGAGACTAAGAGAGGTGGGGTTGTTCAGCCTAGAGAAAAGGAGGCTTAGGGAAGACCTTATCGCTCTCTACAACTACCTAGTTGACTTCTCCCAAGTCACAGGCCACAGGACTAGAGGAAACAGCCTCAAGTTGCACCGGGGGAGGTTCAGATTGGAAATTTGGAAAAAATTTTACACAGAAAAGGTTATCAAGCATTGGAATGGACTGCCCAGAGAAGTGGTGGAGGCACCATCCCTGGAGGTGTTCAAAAGATGGATTGACATGGTGCTGAGGGACATGGTTTAGTGATGTTTTTTGTTAGAGTTAGGTTGATAGTTGGACTAGATGATCTTGAAGGTCCCTTCCAACCTAGACGTTTCTATGATTCTAAGAGACAAAGTTGCCTTCTGTGATCATACATCAGCCAGTGTAAATTAGATTAATTTCTCTGTCCAGTGGCTATTCTTCCAGTATTAAATAACTGAGGAAAATATCATTTTTTGCCCCTTAAAAGATAAAATCAAAAACCAATCACTTTAATGTAGTGATGTCATACCTTTTCTACAGGGAGAAGTATTTGTAGCAATCTAACAGTGAAGACTGAAATACTAATAAATGCCATTCTGTGATGCACCAACATCATCTCAGGCTGCTCTGTACTTGTATTGGTTTTGTGATATACTATAGTGTCTCCAAGCAAACCCAAGACCAGAAGCAATTTGTCTTTCTGAAAACAAAATCAAAAATACAATTATTAGAAATAATTGAGACATTACTGTATCTTTACAGTGTTTATATGGTACCCATTTGATCATTAATTATGCCAAATATAAAACATTATTTGAAAATGCAGAAATGGTACAAAATACACAGCAATTTTTTGTCAGAAAAAACAGAACTGTGTATTAGTTCTAGATATCACTCTACTTTTGCTTGCAGTTGTGAATACTTTGGCCAGTAATTACCCATTTACTGGCTACTGCCTCCCTCCCCCCTCCTTTTCTGGTTTTTTCCCCTCTCAATTCCTTTTGAACTTCTGGGATTTTAACTATTTTGAAGTTCACTTTTAATATGGAAATATTACGAGCTGGTTTGAACCTGCTAATAAAGCTCTACCTTAAAACTTAACAAAAAAAACCAAACAAACAAACAAAAAAAAAAAACCCAGCCCACAGTCCAAACTTTGAGAACTTCAAATGTTTTTTATGCCTATTCACTCTCAAAGAAAACAGCAGCAGATTTCTCAGATTATGGTAAATCTAAATTGAGAATCACTATTGTCTGAATAAATCCATCCCATTGGCATTGGAGAAAACAAAGTTTGTTTCTAGAATTTTGGTCACCTGAAATAAAGGTAGAATAAAGGTTCCAGTTTTGGAATGCCAAATAATGATTAAGAAAAATAGCACATGTGAGGTTTTGCTTATTAATTCCAGAACCTGATAATAACTGTTAAGCAATTAAGCATTATTTATCTGAATCAACTGAGTTGAAGAAAACAACAAGAAATTGACTAAATCAAATCAGTCTTTTAAAGTAATTATCAACACATATTACACAGTAAAATGAAAAGGACTCATTTTCCTCTTCAGGAGTTCAAAAAAGTAAGTTTGTCTCTGCCCTGCTACAGTTTGCAGAGTCAGAAAGAACCTCTACTTCAAGACCATGGAAACCCAAATCAGCAGTGAATTCAAAAAGTTTATTCCTCCCTTAGGCAGGGATGACTGTCTCAAAGTCATCTGATCCAAAAAAGCCGAGGGGTTACGGCAACCTGTAGTTGCTTTTTGACATGGCAGAACCAAACTGTGCTTAAGTACACATGAAAAAACTGGAAACCACTAAAAACTTTACTTGGGAGGAAGAAGCATAAGCATGTGGCTAAAATACATAGTTACAAAACAAGTATTTTTGAATGGGATTTCCAAAATACTTATTTTTCACAACTATATTCCAATGGAGAGTTTTAAAATTGGATAAACAAAGGAATGTAAAGCCATAAAGTTGTACAAGAAATGCTTTCAAGTTTCATAGAAAGAAGACACATGACCTCCTTCCCTTGGAGCTAATACAAAATACAAAGAGGAGGCATGTTTTCTAAGCACTGAAGCCTAACAACTCTAACAACTGTCTACTTCTGATAAAACTAATTTTATTTGATGCAGTACTAGATAATATAAAGGTAAGTTTAACTGTTATTTATGAAAATTGTCCATTCAGTTAATTTTATTTACTTAAACATTAAGAAAGATGAAGAGTTTTTGTTTTTATCTCTTGCCTTACAATTGCTTTGTCAAAATTAGCTTTACTGAATTGCACTGCACAGTCCAGCTGTGAATCACAAATTGATGTAGAATAATAACTTCCAATGGGAGGTGAAAAGTATTTTACTAATAAATCTCAAAGTTCTAATGATGCAATAAAGTTATATCAGCAAAGCTTTTTTTTTTTTTTTAAATCAATATAATTGCATACAATTACCCAGCTTATTTGCAGAGTTTTGCTCATTAGTAGCCTGGAAACAAACATTATCCTACTAACAACAATCAGTATGATGTATGTGTGATAATGCCCACGGTTTCTACTATAGTTTGGCAGATTTATATGCAATGCAATATACTGATTTGGATCATACAACAACTAGACAAAAGATTATATTAAGCTTCTTAGATTAAATGTTCTGAAAGGAATCTTCAGTACTGATTTGATGTTGATCAATGATAACAAATTTTGACAGATCAGTACACTAAATTCGGTGGAAAAAAGCTCTTATTCACTGCTAGGTCCAAAAATTATATAAATATTAATATTTGTAAATTAGAGAATAGGGAAGCCTAGAGTAATATTTTAATTAATAATTATTGCAATACCATTGTTTCATAATCAGCGGTATTTTCAAGAATTCTAACTTAAGTCATGTGCATCTAAGACTATGTTTAACCCAAGTTTTTATACAGGTTTCAATCTGCAACTTTGGTATGTCTGTTACACACATGCTGGCTTATGTTGAAGCTTTCAGTTGTCTTCAAAAGAAATTCACCAATTTGATGTTTCACGTATATAACAACTCTCAACTGTGCTCAGGTATGTATTTACAGCAATTTCAATGGTTCAACAACACCTTAATGCTTTGGATCACTCATGGGCTAAAAAAAAAAAAAAAAAAAAAGCGCTTTCTCCTAGACAAGCAACAGAGTTAAGGAGAGCTGAAATCTGTAATAATTACCTTCCGAATTTTAAACAGATAGCTTATAAGGAGTAAAGAAAGTGAAAGTTGTCATTTATATCCAATTAGTCTCCAACATTTGTAGTCTGCATTTTTTCCCTCAGATCCCCTTCCCTACTCATGTTTCTCTCAATGGCTGCTTAACAACCTTTCACTACAAGACATGAGTTTCATTACCTATTTTCTTGAGGTGAAACTTCAAGTATCACCCAGTAAAAGAACTTGCATTTAAAGTAAAAAGTACGTGCCAGTAATAAGAAACTATTTAAGATTTTCAAAAGGGTAGCTCAGCAGAGGATTAGATACCTATATGAATGACTGCAGAAACTGATTATAAAAGCCAACTGTTAAATATAGTTAACCAAAGCCTAAAGAATCTTACCAATTCCAATGCAAAAAGGCTATCATCTTCCCAAACATTTTCAGAAATAGCATCACCAATAAGGAACATGTCTTCAACTAGTAATTCAAGAACTTCCATCGTCACTCTCCTGCTGCCTAGGAATACAAATGAGAGGATAAATTCAAATACAGAAAAAAATAGTATATTATGATATTCAGAAAATATTGTTTTGAACAAGGGATTATTCCAAATCTAAAATTCTGATATTTTAATTTTACTGTACACTTATACTGAAGTCATGCTAACTAATCAGAAGACAACTAGACAAAAATCACAACAGAAGAGATTAAAGCTTGAAAACTTGAAAAAAGACTGCATTTCCTTAAATCCTACAGTATTACATATATTTCATTAAAACTGTAAATCCGATCGTTGGACTTCTTTGAAGTTTAACACAAAGTGACTTATTTCCACCACCCAGACAGCTAAGTTACAGATCTTCCATATATGTTACTTGTTCCTGTTAATCGGCATTTTTGATGTAGCAGGAGTGGCTTGCTTCCTAGATTATTTTGTTTGAGATCTTTTTGAAAGGTAAGGAGGCAAATATCCACTTTATCTACTTGTACTTTTCTCCATAACAATTTTCTCCTCTTTTTTTCAGGCTAACATTTATTCATTTTCATTGCTCCTAACAGTATTCCTTAATACCAAGGCAAATCTGGTGTTCTGTTACTAATTTACATACAGTTTTACAGGTGAACGCAGGGTCACAAAGAAACCTGGCCCAAGCTTAAATGTTTACAGACTACATTCACTGCAAATATAAACCTTCCCCTAATAACCCCAAATAATGAAACAATAGAGAAGCAGTCAAAGGTTAAAAGCTTCTGTGAAGAACAAGGCAGAGTATCTGGAGCCAGGCCAAATATTTTGAACCTCGTGCAACAGAGGATGCCAAAAATTGTCTAGCATCCTAGGGAACTGCACACTGACAGTTTTCCCCAAATACTCCATTTAGTGCAACTGTGAGCTTAGTTACTTGATGGTGGTATGTTTCTATTTAAAACCATGGATGGATTTCACACAACACTACTGAATTTCCAATCTATTTCTTAACAACTGTAAACATTTTTCTTCTTTTAAAGCCTGTTTAAAGAAAAAAAAGCAAGCTTTACTGCTTGTTATGACTGAACAATAACTTCTTTGTTTCTTTATCTATTTTTGTCACATTTGTAGATTTTATACACTGTGGAAGCCTTGTTGATATACTTGAGGACAAACATATATATATATGTGTGTGACTATATATATATAGTGAAAATGACCACTGCTCACACAATTTGCAGCTCTGAGTGAGCATATGGCAGAGAATGGCAGAGGGTCTTTTTGAAATCTTGTTTTTTCCAATCTCATGGAAGTGCTGTTTTCCATTTATTTCAGGCAACATGTTGCCAATTTGAAGAGTAGATGTCTGAAAACTCAAAAAAGCACTTTTTCTCTCTTCACAATTATTTCGCAAATTCTTAATCAAATTTCTGCGTTTAAAAGATTTGAAAGGTGACGTAGTAAAATTCCATTATAATTCAAGTATTAAAAACCTTTGGTCTTAATTTAAGTTATAGTTTCAGAAATATTTTTAAGTTAATAACTAAATATAACATCTGCAACAGTGATTTGCTGTAGCTGCCAAGACCTACAGGCACAGAAATGTCCCTGACCGTTCAGGGTGAGAGAAACTAGATCATCTTAGGTTCCCTCTAAGTTCATTCCACCATACCTTTACATGAATATATCAGGAGACTCATTTTTCAACATATGTGGCAATTCGTATGGCTAAGAATTATTAATAAATGAACAGTAAGACAAATATAATCAATGACTGTAAAACAAATATTTTGCTGTTTAGATTTCAATAATTGTCTTTAAGAAATGCAGTATTAACACTGAATTTCAGACCAATATGGTAGCTTAAAACTGTTCACCAAAAAAAATTAAAAAAAAAAAGAAAGGAAAAAACCACAAAACACACTATTATTGATTTCTGAAACTACTTCACACACAAGGCAGGCTGGCACAAAGGGAGGAAAATTCCAGTGAACGTGTCCACAAGGAACAGAATTTGAGCTTAACTGAAATATACGTTACACTATAAAATACAAACAATCAAATTTTACAGTAAGCTTACTTTTTTCTTTACCCAGTAACATAAACAGTAAGAAGAAAAAGAAAATCTGCACTATGCTGTATAAACTGAGAGCAATGTTAGTAAAAGGGCCTGTTGATTTTGCTGAAGCAAATAATTCAGAAAACATAAGCACTTGAGAAACATTATGTTCCTGTCTGTCACTGTCTCACAGCATCACAGTGTGCCTTCAGATCACAGGATTTCACATCAATGGCAACAGGATAAAAATATTAGTTTACTTACAATCTATGTCTCATTAAAGCAGAGTGAAAAAAGAAATACGATCTAACAGAGTTTTAAAAGTGTAAAAAAAACTGAGGACAAGTTTCATTTTCATCTGAAAATTAAATTATTTTAGTTTTATGATAAAATGCAAATAAAGAATCCTGAAAGATGGAAAAATTCACTGTGTTTTAATTCTGCAGATTTGAAGTGACATGTGCCAGAAATGGAAAAGATAGAAAATACATTTTATGTAGTCTTACATTATAAATAAAAGAGAAGATGCCAGAAATCATGAATGTGCTTGTGAAGAATTAATATTTAAATATCACTATTTTGAAAAGGGAAAACAAAACTTTTATTCTGTTTAGTTTATTACCAAAAAAATGAGAATTGAATAAGTTTTCCTGTGCACACAGATTAAAGCTGATGTTACTATGAAATACACAAGAATACACAAGTAAATTAGCATTTCGTGACAGAAACACAAAGTCATAAAAAGTTATAAATAATCATGAAAGCAACAGTGAATGAAAGTTTCATACATATTTCATACAATTTTTATAAGTTAAAGCCTCTACTCAGCTCAGGAAACGTTGACAGGTATAACAAAAGGAACATCTTTTAGTATTCTAGCCACAGATAGGTACACATCTCCAGCTCTTATATTTGAAAACCTTGCCATGTTTACCAATAGCTGTTTTGAATTACATTGTTTTACAAGAACACTGTTTTAAAACTAAAAACTATTTTAGACAACCAAAGAGCAAAAAGACTGTCCTTCAAAAAAGGCTTTGTACTTTGTAAGTTAGAATATCATTAGTTGAAATGAGAATATCATTACCTCTGTTTCTTAAAACATAATTTGTTACTTGATGCATAAAAATAAAACCAAACATTTTCCCAAAATTTTTGTTTAGTATTTCTTGAAGAGGAGGAAAACTCTATGGTCAAAGAGATCAGATCATGTGTTGTGTGGTTATTTTATCATTTTCTTGAATGACATTTTGTTCAGCCACTCAACTTTTCCACTACAAACTCATTTTTTCCTACCATTACTTCCCATCACCAGTAAAAAACACTTGAAACCTCTGCCACAATTCCGGAAATAAACCTGAAAATTCGAACTTTATGACCTGAACAAACTCCTTAGAAAAGAACTGTTGTAACCGCTACAGTACATGAGTAATTATCTCTACGTAACACCAAGTTCTTAAAAGGTTTGTACTAAAGATGATAAGGACACATTAATGAATCACTTAATTCAAAACCTTCTCACCTGTTCTTAGAAGAGGTATTGCGTTTTCCAAGATGGAAACACAAAACTGAGGAAGACTAAGCTGCTTCATCTGTAATTCCAAAGTGTCCTCGCTTTCAGTATCTGGCAGGTCAATATGTCCTATGTCAAGTGGTGAATGCAGAGGGATTCTAGAGTTTGCATTTGCTTGAGTACTGTTTCCACTTAAAACAACAAACAAACAAACCAAAAAATAAACAGAAAAGGAGACATAGTTAACCAACCATAGTTCTCCAAAGAGAAAACACATATATGTATAAAAATAGCATCAGGTATTTTAATGTCCTTCCATCCCAAGATTCTCTGCTATCCACCAGTGTTGCAGAAGGAGGAGCAGGATGTTGTTTGGTTGTTTTTCAAATTTCAGAACCAGTAGCATCACAAGTGAATGCCTACTGTTTTGGCAGTCATCTTCAAATGCACTTAGAAATGTGCACTGGAAGAAATACACATGCAATGAATACGGTATTACAAGAGAAAAATCAGTTGATTTCAAAGGTTATTTTTTATTAGACTAGTTTTATAGACTATTCTGTCTGGCTAGCCACAAGAATCCTTAGAGGGAAAATTAAGTGTGCCCTATGTTTAAGCCTGTAAGACTTCTTTGTCCACTATAAACCAGAAAGTATCCCCGTGTCCAAGGCGGCCTTCAGTGCAACTGAGTATGTTTTACAAAATATACATATAGTTATTACATATATATTTTTAAAAATTATAACCTCTAGATACAGTTAATGATTTTATTATTTTCAAAATGCTTTCAAAATTAATTCTATTGGCAGCATTAATACAATTCAGAGCTAATGTTTTCTAATTTTTCTCTTTTCCTAAACAACATTTAGCAATGCTAAAACTTGTACAACTTTTATAGTTGTTTTTTCTTTGGTTGCTTTTTTTATTATTAAACAAGCTGAAGAAACTTAATTGTGCCATTATATTATATTACATTATGTTGTTTAAATAAATGTAAAACAAGTCTAAAGAATATTAATTAAGAATTCAAAAGCCAACTGATTTTAATAGGTCAATAGAAGACTACAAGCAAAACAGAAGAGTTCACCCGTGGTTGATTGTGCTTACCAGATAGTAAGGAAGGAGAGGGATCAATCATAAAAACAATTCAGAGGAAGAAAGGTTAAGATTCCAGGAAGAATTTGAAATAGAGAAACAGATAGATTGAAGAGTCTCAAGATTTAAGAACAAGGAAAAAGAAGAGTTACATAAAAAATGGCAATAAACAAATAATTTATATTACAATTATGTTGAAAAACACAAGATTCACTAAAAGTACCTCTTCCATATCAAAATCAGCAATGTCAGAGCAACACTACAATCATTTTCCTCCACCATATTTTCTATTCAACATCATGCTTTTCTTTATGCTGTCTCTGAGCTACATTATATCTTTGTAAGAAATGGGATTCATGGCAGTGAGCAGCTCTACTGCAGCACACAGGATGCAAGAAGTTAAAAGTGTACAGTCATGAGAAGCTCACAATATATCCTTATATTTTTAATAAATTACTACTCCCTACTTTGTAGATGTTTCATCATGGCCTTAACTAATGCTTACTCTTACACAGATTTCCTTACTGCACTGACAGCCAGACCATTCCTATTCTTGCACAGTGTACACCAGCTACTATCAAACTGTAAACGGTTCAAATGAGGAGAATAGTCACATCCCAGAATGCATAAAGCTCTGAGTCGTTTACATTGCAAAATAAAAAATAAATATATTAGATGAGTATAAATATATACTTATATATTTATATTTATATAAATTATATAAGATGAGTAAAAATAACCTCTTAATATAGTTACTCTTAAGATGCATTTACAAGTAACTACGTTATTTATTCTCATCTGTAATATCACAATCTATTTGAATATCTAGGAGTTACTCAATCATTAAGCTAACATACCTTAGAGACTCAGAAGAACTAATAGCAAGCACACAGCAAGGATTTACACAGTTCTTGTCTCAGGAGATGTTCAAAACCCACCTGTCAAACTGCTCTAGGTGGACCTACTTTCATAGGAGGGCTGGACTAGATCTCCAGAGGTCCCTTTCAACCTCATTATGCGATTCTGTGATTCACAAGAACTTTAAAATTCCTACATACTGAAAGGCATTGTTTCTTGAATAGCAGCTTTAAGTCTGTTGTGTCAAGATGAGTAAAAAAACCTTACACAAATAACCACCTCAAAATTTTGAGGGTATATAGACAATACATAATTTCATGTTGAAGTTCAATTTTAAGATGAACTTCAACTTAAACTGAAATTTGTTGTCAGATCTAGGAACAAATCTTAAGGAGTTCAATGGAAATATTCATACAGTATAGCATTTCTGACAATATTGTACACTGAAACCTACGGTGTGGCCATTCAGCTTATAAGAACTTATGGGGTCACCTGCAAGAGTCACAATAAATGCTTTGCTGCATCTTATAAATACATGCACAATAACAATTGTTACTAAGAGACTTCACTAAAAATATTGGTTGGGTACAAAATGTGGCATGTAAAACCAATGTTAGGTATTCTGAGCACCACTTAATGAACTAACTGCTTAATTCGTCAGCATAGTTTGAATTTTCACAGTTCAACTAAACTCTCACATCATCCCACACACTGACAAGAAGCTGATGATGTAATCCTACATTACTAGTTTTCTAATTGAAGTGTAAGTTATTTCTCATTTTGTTCACCTGGAAGATGCTGCATCCCAATCTTGACCATCTCCTCTAGGACGCTGAACTGTCCGTCCAACCACAGATGGCCGAGGGCTACTACTTCCAGGTGAAGGATTCTGAGAACGAGGAGGACCTCTTGCCTCTTGACAGTAAGATATAGATGAATTCTGGGAAGCTGTGCCTTTACGTAACACAAATCATATATTTTCCATCAGTGGAATCAATTATTCTGAAATATACTACATAGTGAAGCAAAAGTAATTAAGGTAAGATATGGAAAACACCAAGTAAACATTGGAGAACTACGACAACCTATCACTGGCTAATAGCAGAGTTTGGATCCAATTCCAAGGCAAAACCACTGAAAATTACAGCTGAATTGTAAACATTAAGTTTTAAAATACAAATATAGTGTCTGACTAAGGCTATATGTTGATATTATAACTGATTTAGCAAAGAAACAGCCAATATAATTTATTCAGACACCAAGTACAGTGGCAATCTTATGAAGAGAAACAGACTAACACTTTACAGAAACAATGTTGATTAAATTCAGCTGATAGAATGGAATCAGCAAGATAACTTATCTACAAAATGTAAGCATTGAGAACATTGTGAAATAGTCCTAATAACTGTAAAATCCAAAACAATGATTAAACTATTTGCAGCCAACAGAATAAAAAAAGAAAATTAACATAGGTCATGGAATTTATAACTAAATTGTTACACACTAGTAGCTTGAACACTTTTCTGAAACTGTGCCCACTTTTATTTTACAGTATTCATTTAGTTTTAGTTAAAAATCCCCCTCGTGCTGACAGTTGGATACTGGGAAAAGTTGATGAGTGGAGAATCACAGCAAACTGTGAAAATGAGTAAGCATTTTAAAATAATGCAAGTACTCAAAAATATTTTCTAACATGAATAGTAATAAACACCATCATTTAGCAAAACAGTTTCACAGGGTTACAGTTGCTATAAAGCTGTGGGTTAGCTTTTTTTTTTTCTTAATAATTCTAGAAAATTTTATCTGTGGTAGAAACACAACAGTATTTGAAATATATAAACATCCCTACCTTGCTCTGTGGAAGAAAAACTTGGATCCCTGTGAAAGTTAAGCCTGATTCTCAAGAAGATGCACAACTGTTGCAGGCACGACACAGCCTGCAAAGCTAAACGGTGGCTTCCATCTCCTCCAAAAGCCAGGCTCAGCAGAGACAAAAGGCTCTGTAAATATATAACCATCAACACCAGCAGGTGAGCATTCATGCACCTTCATGAACAACCATGACAGCAAGAGTCTTGCACTAAATATATAGTTCAGGAATGTTTCTAAGCGTTTACAAATCCCAGCAAAGATTACATAGGTTTAACTACTGTTTTCTTACTGAATGCGAGACCATCAGTCCTAAGGAAAAAGCTGAGTTCCACATTATATTTCCAATACAGTCACTACTTCCATTATGGGAGCCCATTAGAGGGTGTGCATATGACAGTGACACCATTTATCTTGCCCAAAAGAAACAAATATTACTTCACGGCACACTTTGTTACTGATTGGCAACATACATTGTTACAAACAAATAACTTCATAAATACAATATATAGCTAATGTCATTTTTTCTACGCACCTAGAGTTTGCATAGAGGAACTGTTGTTTAGCTATTCTGTTTAGAAACAAATTGTATCATTTAAATCAGTTCTTACTTGGCACAATAGGACAATAAACCCCTTAAATTTTATGTGAATTCTTGCCTGTACAATCTTTGGCCTTTGAAGGAAGATCTCAGCGGGAAAATCTTGCATAATCACATCTTGTAGAAGCTCACATGTACTCCAAATTAAACTTTGGTTGTTACTTCTCAAAGAGCTAAAAATGCAGTTCACATTTAAATATGTATTACCAAAGAAAAAAAAATAAATCACCCAACAAGTAATCATTAGCTTGAACAAGTCTTTACAAGAATGTTATTGGAACAACACTGCAGAATCTAAAGGGGAAAAGAAAATGTTGTAATTCTATTGTCATACCAATATAAGAAACACTGGAAATTCCCTGTAAAGCTAGTGATTACCTCAGTGGTATACTGCAAGTAACCTAATTCTTACCAATAAGAAAGTTTTTTCATTACCAAGATTCATGTATAACTTAAAAGCACTTGAATTACATATGTGGGAAGTTATGTAAAGGAAGAATTTTATTTCCTATGCTCTAACATGTATATTAGTAAATAATAAGAACCTTTTTAATATTTTGCTTCACTTTTTTCTGTTTTATTTGTTTGAAATCAATGTTTCTGAAACCACTGTAAAAAAAAAATAAAATCAAACGTTTATTTTTAAGGATCTGTGCTCCTTTTCTAGACTTGGCATAAAGAAAATTAAATATTAAACAGGTGTTCCAGCTTCAGAAGTCTTTCAGAAGGAAAAATAAACTCAAAGATCTATTACAAAAAAGCTTACAGTTAGAGGAGACTTGTTAACAGTCCAGTCCATGATACTGCATTGCTGGCTATGCTAGAAATCTATCACAGCTCTGTGTCAATTTATAAGGAATCCCAGCAACAGAATTTTTTCTTGGGCCACTTCAAACACTGTTTTTCTAAATGAAAGTTAAAAACAAAACAAGTCACTGCAGAAAGATGATCTGGATTACTCAATGCCTGGATGTGGCATTGTACCTAAATTGGTCTATTGGTTTACTGGCCTAAACCTATTAAGCTGCTACTGAAAGTATGGATTTCTCTGCCAAACGGATGCAGGATTAAAATAAATAATGATTTTATTCCAGCTTGTTCTAAAATTGACTGAATAAAATCTTTGATCCACTTGAGAAATTTAGAACACTGGGGACTTGTGAACAAAAAATGTTCTCTGAATCAAAGACAAAGAATGGAGAGCAACTTTAACAGAAAACCTGTCATATTACAACTTATGGTTTATCTGCTTTGCCCAACTTCAGTGCAGCTTTTATGAATGTTATAAAAAAATAACTAATTAAGTTATTTACAGGAACACTTTAGCGATGCAGGAGGACAGAAATTTAGAACCACTCTTACCCAAGAAAAATAAAAACTACAAGCAAAAGGTAATATTTCTGTTACTATACCTTTCATTTGATGAAAGAACATGTCTATCTGTTGAAGTCAGAGTTAGCCAAGGAAATGTGGAAAATTTCAAGCATTTCACTGCAAAAAAGAGATTGAATATTTTGATGTACATTTTATAAAAGTATTGCACTGCATATTTCCATGGCAAAGTCAAAAACTTATGAACTGTTTACTAAATATAGACTCTCATCAACACAAGTGCTTCTAAAGACCATTTTCAGAAATACAAAAAAGTATTACAGTCATCTCAAATACAAATGAACCCCGTTTATTAAAGAAGGTGTTAGCAAATAGAAAATACAGGATTAGTGGAAGAGTACTTGGTGCCCCAAATCATGCTTTATATCACATTATTATTTTGGTTTGCTACTAAAGAATACCTATTAGGATAATCTCTAAAAGTGGAAAACTGACCTCATGCTTTTACTCTTTAGAGCAGTAGAAATTATAGTTGTTACAAAATTATGACACATAGTAAGTTTTTATCTAACATAACTTTAAAGCTGTTTTTAACTTAAAGATTGTAATAATTATTGTGTAATTCTAAAGATAGCTGATATACTGCTAAAAAAAGGAATCTGGTGATTTACATACAGTAACTCCAAAGTCATATTTTAAAATCTAGTTCTCAGCACCATATTGTATGTTAACTATGACACTCTCCTGTGAACTGTTACTAGCGTAAAGTACAGGCAAAGGCTTGCCAAAACAATATTGGTCTGTATTTGTCAGAGAAACATTTCAAGTCATTTTACTGAAAAAAAAAAGCATAACACTAGTTGTCATTTAGATACAGGTAAGGATTTCCAAAGCACTTAATCTAGTTTTCTGAAAACTAGAAAGGCACTTCAGATGGGGTTTTTTTGTTGTTGAAATAATGCTTGTTGAATCAAAAAGGTACTTAGCCATTCATGACTACAGTACACAGATCTTCTGGAAAGTATTAGAAATTTAAGTATTTTTTAACAATTACAGCATGTTTTAATACATTTTACATATTCCAAAGAGTTACTATTTACTCAAAAAGAGAAAGCTCTATTAGGATGAATGTAATTTTTATAAGCTACAATTATAATTGTAGAGGCTGTGAAACTAGACATCACAGAATAACAACAGGTAAAAAGAGTAGCCAATAATAAAATTTGTAATGGAATTCAACCTAAATTACAAACCTAAGCACTTTCTGCATTTAATATATTCTCATTTTATAACTACACATACCAACTGTTCTTTTGGGAGGCATTTCTAACTGCGGCAGGTGACTTCTACCTTGACAAAAATATCCAGTGAACAATTCCTCTTGAGGTGTACCTAAAACAAATAAGGCTAAGTTAAAAAAAAATGTACTCTAAAAAAAAAAAAAAAACAACAACAAAACCAAATAAAAGTAAATTCAATTTATCTTCACGCCTTTCCTGAATTGCCTCCCTTTTGCCCTTGGGTTTTAACCTATTAAGGAAACAGCAAAGTGAAGTAAAAAGAGTGTTGATGTTTATTTTTTACAATCATATTCTGCAACTGTAAAGTTTTTTTTTCCATTTCTTTACACTACCTCACACACCATACAAGCAACAGCAAAACAAATTCCACGGAACATATTGCCTGATGGAGAACTGGTAGTCAAAAAATGTTTTCGCCTAATCTACCTATGTAGTAATAAAAGTAACTTTTTATATTAACTGTTTAAAATCTTTTTCTACCAAAACTGCTGTCTTTTCAGATCAGCTGAAAAGTTGTCCCCCCTGTATATAATATGTATATTACAAAATACATGTAATTAAAAAAAAAGGGGTTTTTGTATTGTTTGTATAACAAAATATATATCAGGTATGTAACATTAAAACCAACCTCTCTAAAACATAATAATTGGTTCAAAGGATCAACCTAGCTAATTCCCAGATTATTAGTTTACAATATTTCCCAGTAAGCACAGTTGAAATAGAAAGAAAAATACAACACTCCTGTTGCTAAGCATTAAGATTACAGCATAAGCAGGAATTATGTACAATACTTCAACTGGGTACTTTCAAAAATATGTTATGTACTTTAAGAATGCATATTTAAAATAATAAATTATTCCCATACAGTGGCAATGTTAGGTAAAAATCTAGCTAACCTCTTATGTGGGCACAGGGAGGAAAAAAAAAAAAAAAAAACAAAACAAAAAATAGAATCAACCACCACCACATAGTTCTAGCAAACTAAAACCACACATTGGACAGGCTGCAGAAACCTCAGGAAAATTATTTTTATCTCTGAGACTACACAGTATGGGTGACAGAGGTGTCACTACTACATCAGCAGTGTCCTTCTCACAATAACCAGGAAAATTAAGTAACGACCTCCATGGTATGTAATTTTCTCCTCTGTGCTAAAATTTTTAAGGCACAATAGGAGAACCACATGGGTTTACTTTTTTACTGCATCCAAGAGGGACCATAAAACAATGTAACAGGTAGATAACAACCTAGAGAACAGAGCCAAGTAACTGCTTGGTGAAGCACTTCACACATAATCTGAAATTTTAAGCAAAGTTTACATATTTTTCTATGACAGCTACTTATCCAAAACTAAGCATAGGACACTAATGTAGTTTTAAAAACAATTCTACTAGGTTCACTACTAGTTGTTTTTTTTTTTCCCCTGGTTTTTTTTTTTTAGATTTTAATAGGTCTCAAAGTTAAAGTTTATTATGCAAAGAAAAGTAGCACAGCATACTGTCTTCATTACAGATTTGCTCAAAGTTGCTACACTGGCTGCCATAAAGCAGACTGGAAATTCATGTCCTGTGTCATACCCTTTTTACATTATAGCAAAGAGGTGTTACATACTGAAGAAATGGACAGAGAAAGTCTGGTTACAAACAACAGGATTGTTCTTGTGCTAAGAATTCCATTATGGGGACCTCACTATCTGATTTACCTAAGATCACACTTTCTCTGCCAGAATTTGCTAACCATACACTTCACTGGTCTCTCAGGAATCATTCACCTACTACACCTGAAAACCTCAACTTTTCTAGAAGCTTTTCATTTACTTTATTTTCATTTGAAGTAACTCATACTTCAAAATATATGCTTTACCTGGCTGATCTACTGAAGACTGAGACTGAGCCTGATAATGGACTGACAAAGAACTAGAAGAAAGTCCAGAAGGAAGGAAGAACAGCCCATCCACAATCCCGTCAATTACAGCCTGCAAGTTTGGATTCACATCAGGGCGAAGCTGAGAGAAGAATTCCACTGCACCGACACCAATCAGTTTCTGGGCAGCAGGTGGATGCTACGTTAAGACAAATAACTGACAAAGTTAGTCTGAAGAGTCTCCAGGTCTCTCGACCTTGAAGGATGGGGAGGAAAGGAAAGAAACATAATCAAAACTTTAGTTAGATTTTGCCCTTTTTTTAGACCATCCCTTAGGATTTTATTTTCCTCTTCATAACTGCTGTTTTGTTGTCAAAACATAAGAAAGCAGTATGAGATTTTTGAAATTTCTGCAACATTTTCTTAACTTTTTTAAAATAAGTTGCACTATTGTTCAAATCTTCAGTTTTCAGGAACAGTGCAAGCACTTAGCTGCAAATCACGTCCCAAAGAAGAAATTAAACAAGAAATGAGAAACTGAAGAAGCAGCAGAACTAAAACAGAAACCCAGAAAAGAAATATTTTTTTCTGCTATCCCTATGACCAATTGCAAGCCACTCAAGTCGTTTTAATTTCTGTCTATATACAGTGGCTTTATTATTCGCATCTTTGTAAAACACACTAAAATCTCATTACGTGGAGCTACAAAAACAAATAATATTCAATTTTATTTAGCTTTAACATTCTAAAGACATCTAGTTCATACATAAATAAACATCAGTATGTCATACCTTAATCAAATTGTTCACAAAATTCAGTACTTCCTCTTTCATTGGTACAACTGGAAAATTGAACCACTCCAAAAGATTAAGGAAAAGCACTTTTTCATGGACCAGATCAGCATATGAAATCAAGTTATGATCTAATTTAAACAGAATAGTCTTCAGAGATCGTTCTCTTATCTCTGCCAGTTCATGACCTGCCCAAAAAGAAGTTTAAAAAAAACATAAAGTCATCAGACATAACATAATTCTTATTTGGACAACCACAATGCTGTCAAAGATCTGTGAAAAAAAAAAAAAAAGCTAGCTTTTATGCTGTCAGTACTATGCTTAGCAGGACGACAAATACTCACCAGCAGTAAGCTAATCAAGTACGACCGTATAGCCTAGAAGTGTGAAACATTAAAAAATACTCTGTTATAACCTGGCGCCAAATGTAAAACACGAAGCTGGCTTTTTTCTTGAAGCATACAACCAAACTCGGAAAAGACTGTGGATACAGAAAGCTGCCTCGGACTCACGAAATGAAAAAAAAACCTACTCTAGTTCATTGGCTCGAAAGGCACCGTTCGTGAACGGGGAAAGCCGCCGGCATTTCCTAGGGAAGCATCACCGTGGGCCCTCGTCCTCTCCACGCCTGCAGCGGGGGGTGGCAAGAGGAGTGGGGGGGCAGCGGGGGGGTGGCAGGAGGAGTGGGCGGGCAGCGGGGGGGTGGCAAGAGGAGTGGGGGTGCAGCGGGGGACAGAAACCTGCCGAGGGGTCCGAGGCGGGTCGAGAGGGGCTGCCGTGTGGAAGTGGGCCCCCGGGCAGGGGCAGCCGCGCTCCGCGAGTGATGAAGAAGGAAGGAGCCCCCCACTTTCCTCCTTCCCTGCCACCCTCCCCGCCCAGCAGCCGGGCTCCCACACGCAACCCCCAAACCACGCAAACGGGTGGAAACCCCCCCAGCGCTGTGGCGGGCGGGGGAGGGGGGAAGCAGGCCCCTCACCGCCCCCCCTGCGCGCAGTCGATCAAGGATCAGAACAGGCACGGCACCCCTCGGCAGCCGAGATCTGCACCCTGGGGAGGGAGGAGGCAGCCATTACCCAGCTTCCTGACGAGCGATGACAACTCCATCGCGCCCCTCGCCCCGCCAGCATTCAACTGCCCCGCCGGTTCCGCCGCCAGCCCGCCCCGCCTGGCCAATGGCGGCCGCGGGGCACCTCGGGAAACGTAGTCCGCCGCACTTCCCCTGTTGGCCTCCGCTTCTCCGACCGCCCTTTGCCCGGCGCGGAGCAGGCTGGGAGCGGCCATCAGCCGCGCCGAACGCCGGCGGGAGCAGAAGCAACTACAACTCCCGTGCCCCCCTGCGCCGCGCCCGCGCCCCACTACGGGAGCCGGCGGGTCCGCTTCGCCGTGCGCGGCGGGGCTGGGCGGCTGAGGGGGGGCCGGCCTTGCCTGGCCGCGACCCCCGGAGCGGGGTTAGGTGATAAGGCGGCTGGCGGCCTTGCCTTGGGCCGTTGCCTCCCTCTTCCAGAACTGTAGCCCGAAGCGGTGTCCCCGACCGCAGGCAGCTGGGGAGGCCCAGGGCCTGGCGCCTCCCGGGGGTCGTCACCTCAGCGGTGCCGCCGGGAAGGATCCTGTGGGATCCTGGTGGGAAGAAGCGCCGGCTAAACCAGTCGAGTTCTGCTGGCAGATATAGATATCTTCAGTATCTTTTTTTTTTTTTTTTTTTTTTTGTTCCCCCTCAGGCTTCTCCGAACAAACGATTCTGGGGCTGAGGGGTGGTGGAGCTCAAAGAACCGAATGAGTAACTGACAAGTGGTCGTAAAATGTCAAAAATTTAGAGCAATGCTTTTGAGATAGAGAAGGGGCAGTAACACATGGCTTTGTCTTTCACTAACCACACCTGAGTAAATTAAAATAAAAAATAAAAAATAAAAAAAAACCCCAAACAAAAGCAAACAAACCAAAAAAAAACCCCAGTGGAAATATATACATTATTTCATCCTTCAAAGTAATTGGAGAAGGTTCAGGTGTATACGTGCAATTAGTGATGTGCTTCTAATACCTGTATGTTAACTACCCATGCCCTGGAAGCAATAGTCACTGCTGCTTTCTGCCCAGACAGGAGCTGTCACCTTGGTGTTCTGTTTGTAGCATGAATATGGGCTTTGCACGTACCTGTAAGACAATAACTTTTCACATCTTCAAGTTCCACCATCATTATTTAATGCATATTTGCAACATCAACTTTTGCAAAGCTCATAGTTTTCTTGTTGTCTAAATCCAGACATGAAATTGAAAAGGAAAGGGTGTATTTCTTCATCCTTTGGTACCTATGTGGCCCCAATTTAGAAGCCACAGAATTACTTATGTTTATAGTAATAACAGTATTTGCTAATGTTTCTTTGATGTGTCTGATAGCACTCTGGAAATAGCTCTTGCTGACTTGTGTAAAGCAAAGGGATGAGGGATTGAAGTAGGAGGTGAATCAAGAGGGCTTTATGTAACCTAGACTCCAGAATTACATTGCTTTGTTTATAATGCAAGGCAGAATTTCTTAAAAGCGTAGTAAAGACACATAGTGCATCATATTTCTTTTGAATGTTTGTGCTTATCATCATAATCAGAAATAATAAATTGATGTTATGTGGACAAGTGGTGGACGCTGTTGTGTGTCTATGCTCATGAAGTTTTTTGCATGTAACTGCAGGTGCACAAAGGAAGATGGCCTTGTAATAGGCACAATTTCTTTTTTATGTTGTGTATTGCATAAGAAAGTATCTTTTATCAGCATCAACAAAAATGTGAAAAGTGCAGTGGTGTATGCAAATGAACTCTAAAGGCATGTGTGTCACTGCCCTCTTAATATAAGTCCAGTTGTTTTGCCATTCTAGTCTCCATCATTGTGCTTTTCTTTCACAGTAAATTCACATTAATGCCCTCCATCTGCTGTATCAAGGCTGTACTAAATTCTTAATCACAACTCAGAACTGTCTGTCATTTTGCAAGACCATATTTCTATCTGTGGAGCAATAAAACAAAGAGGCTTTATTAAACTCATTATGAATGTACTACGATTCCTGCAATGAGGGTTTTTTCCCACAGGAGATTGAACTCACCTGGATCAGTGCTTTTCAAGAGCAATTACAAAAGAAGCATCACTGAGTAAAAACTCCTTTTGGCACTGCATGATATGCTCATGTAATAAAATATGGAGAGTGTTAATCAGATGCGCATGGGGCTGCTCACATCTCCCCAAAATAGGATTGGTGGGAATTTTATGAGACCCAGGATGAGACTCAATGATAATAGTGGAATGGATTTGTATCTCATTTGTCCAGCAAGGAGAAGGGATTGGTGAAGTAGTTATTGCCCAAAACAGACTGAATAAAAACATTTCTTAAGGAGGAAGAGATGCATCATTCAGATCTATAGGAGTGGTTGCTCCAGGTCCTTCTCACCTTTTTAAATACAGTCAATACATACCACATCAGAAAAACAAATGTTTTATTGCACTGTCTTCAGTGTCTGAATTACTGGCTACACAATTCATAGGGTTGTTGCTAACTCACAGTTGATGTGTGCACTCCCCATTGCTAATATACTCCTCTGTGCTGTTGGACATTTCATTCAGATTTTCTTAACGGAAGGCCTAATTAACTTAAAAAAAATATTTCCAACTTTGAAGAGCAGCTTCAGTTTCGTTGCTCTTTTTTAGACCAGAGAAGGGGTTGTGTGTACCCTGGACAGTGACCCAGGAGCACACTACATCAGCTGGGGCAATATATTTTATGCTATCATGGCATAGGAATAGTAGTCAAGGTGATCACCAGTAATCAAATTTTCATTGCTACAAATAGAGGAGTGATGTGTTAGGGGTAAAGTGTGTATCTCAGGAAAAATGGAAGAAGAACAAAACAAACAAAAAAAAGCTCAAACCTTTTTATTGGGTATTAAAAATGAAAAAAAGAAATGGTGGACAGGCTCAATAATTACTGCTGGCCTTGTGAAACAGTCTCAATAGGAGAAGACTAATCTCTCCTTTCTGGGAGTGCTGATTCCCTCTGTGTCTGCCTCTCCTGTTTTGGACTCCCACGAGTGCCTCCTCTTTCCCTCCTACCTGCTTGTTGCCCGTAGCCTGCAGATTCCCATACCTGCTTCTGAAACCAGTTTGACTTTTTCCTCTCCACTGGCATTATTTAACAGGGATGTATGTCTCTTCTACCATGTATATTCTCACTGATCTGCATTTGAAGTGCGTAGGAGTTCCACCACTGGGGAAATTAGTCACTGAATCTCATTTACGTTGTCCCTTGTTGCTTCCTTACTGCACTCCACATAAGATGAACTTTAAAGTGCTGCCTACTCCTGTCTCCTCGCAAGCGTGGTTTCTGCAATTTCAATAACTTTTTAAAATCTCTCCTTTATCATTTGGGTTCTATCCCAACAAATTGATGATAGGTGAAAAAGCAGTGGACATTGTGTGTCTGGGCTCATGAAGTTTTTGCATGTACTGCAGGTGCACAGAAGATGGGCTTGTGATTTTCACAGTTTTATGAAGATTTTTTGGTAAAAGTCATCTTTTAGCACTTTTAATACAGGATGCTTTGTGACTTTGAAAATTCCCTTCGGTTAAATGTCATAGAGAGACATGAGCTCATTCATTACAAGAGAAGTCTTATTATCTCTGCATTCTTTTTTCAAAGCTGTCTATTCACAACATTTTGTTTTCCTTTCCTTTCCTTACTGCTTTTGAGTTCTGTCCTCTAATGTTCCTAAAGTTCTCTGAAGTCCACCATATCAAAGACTCTTTCTGACAGGGGCTTGATTCCATTTTTGATAATATCCTTACTGTAATTCTGAGCTTAACTGTTGCAGCTTCTAATTCTCCATGAATTTCCTGCTGTATGGCTCTTCACATAGATCAAAAAGCAGCAACCTTGTGAAGAGACATCAGGCATGTCGCATGCAAAAAATATGAATTTCAGGTCACTCTCCGAAGGGAGTGACCAACAGGGACTCTGATGCCCAAACCTCACTGACTGCTACAGTTAAAATGAACTTTACGACCTGTCAGCTGAAAGATTGTAAGAAGGAAGGAGAGAAAGCAGAGAGAATGAGAACATTGGGAATGGAAGGAGGCAGAAACGGACAAGAGAGTTCAGATGAGGAATTCCCTATCTGAGAAAATTGTCTCTGTAAATTAACCATTCTCTCAATTTGCCTCTCGATTCATTTCAGAGTCCACTTAAAAGTAACCTTCCTGCCCTGAAGGCCTTCCTGGTTTTCTGTCATCCCCAGTTTTCTCATTCTTCTCTGTTCATTAGCTGCTATTGAGAAAAAAAAAGTAGACTGGTATCTAAAATTAAAAAAAAAGAACCCGTTGGTTACTTATATGTAGAGTCCATACTGGACCTACCACACATGCACAGTAAAGACAACCTGGGCATTTGTAGATTTGCAGTAGCTCTGTGTTTATTGCTTTAACTGACTACCAGATTCCTGAAATTAGTATTCAAAATCAGTAGGATGATAGCAGGCTTGTAAAATTTTTCTGTAAACATCAGTGGAGCTGCATGTATAAAACCAATTTCCTTTGTGCAGCCAGGAACTGCATTTTATTCTTGCATTATCTTAGAGCTTCTGACAAAATCTCTAAGAGGTGCTTTGTAAATTCCTGAATTTTACTGCTTCCAACTGGGGGTGCATAATACCCAACATAAGTACATGTTACAAATACTTATGTTTGCAGGACTGCAGATGCAAATTTGGAAGTTCATTAATGGTATTATTAATTTATTGTTTATCTTTTCTTCTCCAGTGAGACTTTCTAATTTCTCTGCCTTTTTTATTTTCCATTTAGCTGGATCTATCTTCTGTGCTAAATTGCATATGCAGATATGCAATTGACTTATAGAGTGGTGCAGAAAAAAACACTTGCATCTAAATATTCGCTAGACAATTTAATTTCATACACATTATTGCATTTGGTGAGTCAGTCAATATCAATATAAATGCCTACCATGAAACTGCAAAACAAAAAGACTTAAAAAAACTAAGTAAGAAAATCTTTCTTCCGTGATGTTTGTTTAAAACATATAAAAGTACATTTTTACACCACAGGTAATAAACTTCTGGAATTTGTTGGCACAGGAGGCTGCTGATACAGGTGGTACCAGTAAAGATTAGGTAAAAAGAGAGAACGGGCCCACAGGAAAACACTGGAGGCACAGGAAGGGATGGATGTGCCCACTGACCTTCCAAAGCAGCAGTTGTGGTCTCTGGACAGAAGAGGGCAGATGGAGCTGGTAAAGCAGTTCTCCCATGTAGTGTCTTGGGTTGTCACTTGGGGACAGCTAGATTGATCTCCCCCAGTAAGACGTTTACACTCTCATCTGATGTATGAATTTAGGTCTCATCAAAGGAAGCCTACCAGGAACAGAAAGGGAATACAACTTCAGGGATGCAGACAAATAAGATTATTAACTTCTACAGCTATGAAAAGAGCCATGCTTTTAGCATTTGTCGTAGTCCAAACCCTTCAAAAGAGAGATAGAGCCCACAGATTTTTAATAACCTTCTTCCCTCAGAAATGTAAATCCAAATTAAACTGAACATTGGCATGGATTGGTTTGTGGGTTGTTTTTTTTTTTTCCCAAATGAAAAGGCTGGACTAAACTGCCATGAATTGCACCTGCATCCACTTCACAGAAAGAGCTGGCAAGGCAATGCCTGACGTGTGTAACTAGTTTGCTTTATTTGAGTGTACAGAGCATTATACTTGATTTCTGGCTCTGGATGCATAATTATCATGTACATGTTCTGTTTTACAAACAAATTCTAGTTATATCATTTAAAATTATTAAACAATTATTAATGATGTGTTGTTATTAGAACATCTAGCATTTTTTCTTGTATCAAGGCACTTCACTGCTTTTAGTTTAATTTAGCACATGGATTAGTGTGCTTACTTCATAAAGACAGTTTATTCTAAAGACAGCTTCTGTTGTTTATTTCCTTTTTATTTTATTATTAATATTTCATTAAAGTAATTTAGTTCCTTCTAAATTCATAAATCTCTTTATCTCCCCTTCTTCTCTCTTTGGAGTGAGAGGTTGGGGGAGAGTATCTGTCACCTGTAATTGGCCAACTCAGCCTAAACCATGTCAGGGATTTACTCTTTTCTGCTAATACTAATGCTGTACAACATTGTAAAGGATAAAAACATTTGGTAATCAGTTCTTGGACTTGGAAAATATTCTTGTTGTAGCCAACATTATGACATGTTTGTGGTTTTTTTTCTGATGTAACTGTAATAAAATTTCCAAGTCTGGGTCAAAACAGGAAATAATTATTCTTAAAATACTGATAGAGTCATCATTTTGTATCATATTAATTTATGGACTTGTAAAAACTTCATGAGACAATAATCAAGCTCAATCTAAATGAGTATTATTACTGTTAATTAATAGCAATACTATTTGCAACGTATATAATACTTTTATTTGCCTCAGAAAGTAGTTTTCCAAACTTACATCATTACCCCTACGCATCTCACATTCACAGGTCTGGCCATTAATTAACCATCGCACTTACTTCAGAGTTACAGAAGAAAAGAAGAGCCAGTGTCGAGTGTCTCCCATTTAATACTTTTCTCCAATGTTACTCTTCCCTTAGAATTAATAAGTAACCAAAAATGGATGCCAAAGAAAGAGAAAACGAGATTCTGTTTCCATTCTGTCTTTTCAAGAACCTACCAAGTTCCTCAAAATTATGGTTCTCATCACACAAACAAGAGGTTGCCTGCTGTTCATGTGCAGGGCTTGCATCCTCCAAACATTGTAGATTCACATCAGGCAGAAAGGACAAGAGGGAGAAAATTACTGAGGCAAGTATTGCATCCTGACTTGAGTAGGGCATAATTTCTGAAAAGAAAGAGAAGAGATATTCATACAGCAGTGATTTGACTTGTGCTTCAATTGGCATTATATATTTTATGATTCTCAATTTTTCTAGCTTTTGGAGAAATGTTGAAAGTACAATAGTCATATGTTGCAATATTTGACAAGGGAGTTAGATGCTCTATCTCATGTTCAAGTGGAAGAAATATAGTGGGTAAATTTTCTGTTGTCAAAACCCTCAAAATTATAAAAATATTTATATTTCTGTTTCTATCTTGAACACAATTTCAAAGTGGCATATGCCCGAACTCCAGATTTAGACTCAATTTTTCAGATAGATTGTCCCCAACACAGATCTGATTTCTTGGCTTCTCACATGACTTCCTAGACTTTGAAACTGAATCCTTATCTTTATCTTCGGTATCTTATAATACCATACCTTGTTCTTTAAATATTGCTGTTGCATTTGGTACCGCATGCTTTTATAAGTGCAGTAACTCATAGAGGCCCTAATACTGCATATTTCTCAGTTGCTGTTTGTGAAGGCAGCAGAAAGTCATGTGGCTTGTCATTTCCCACAAATCTGACATCATGACATCTGCAAGAGCTGTAGTTGCCTGAATGTTCTTGGACAGTAATGTGAACAATGTGAGACTCCTAATTTTTGTCGAGCTTTCAGAGCTTGTTAAGACAATTAAACAGTCTTAGAGTAATATGTAATGACTACAGATCCTAAAGATAAGGCATTTTTTTCTAAACTATTTTATATAATTGTCATCCTGTTGCATTCGTGTTTTCCTATTCAGCTTCATGTCTCCCTCTGAATTGCTAAAAATAGAAGACTATCAGCTGGCATGTTTTGAATGGCAACTCTTACCTTTTTTTTTTTTTTTTGATCCCATAAGCACTTTTTTATAAATATCGTACTCAAATTCACCTGTAACACTTTTAAGAGATACAGCGTATGCAGGAAACCTATTTTCTGTACAAAACTTCAGCTCTGTCTTTAGAAATAGGCATTTTTCCAAATATCCTGAGAACATTTTTCAGAAGTCAGTTTCAAAATGTAACCATATGTATGCCTTCACCTAGTCATATTTTCTTAGTGAACTGACAAAAATAAGTTTTCGCTAATGTCACCCTGCTAAGTCAGAGTAGCTGCCAAGCAGTGAGCTGGGTGGACCATATTCAGCCTCCAGAATTAACTACAGGGCTGATTATTAGCAAGATTGAGTCTCTCCAGTCTTCAGTGGTGGTAGGCAATGAAGGACAAGCAGAGGAAAAGTGACACGGTTCATCTGCAGGTAGCTGAACGCACTCTGTTCATGTACTGGCACATGTAGCCTGCGAGAATAAATAAGACATTGACAGAGAGAGACCCAGCAGAGCTGCCAACTTGTCATTTTTACAACTTTTTCAGATCTCAATTTTTTTGGGTTAAAATGTTAAATATAAAACGCAGGAGTTTCAGTTGCACTCAGTGAAGAAGAGGTCATATGTTAAAACACTGAAGCTTAGATGTCAGCACTACTTAAAAAAGCAAAACAAACCCCAAACCTGTTTCACCAGCACCTACAGGTTTATAAATATTTATCTATACTATATATTTTTTTTATATATATAAGTAACATGAGGAGAAGATTTCCACTTCTGCTATAGTCTCTCTTCACCACCTTTTCCCCCTGATTCTGCCAGGGCTGCCTACAGGACTGAATTATCTAATGGCATTCATTATCTGAGGATTTATTTTCAAATGCAGGCACTTTTAAGGGTTGCTAATAATCTGATGTATTCATAAGCATCAAAATATAGAAAGTTTTCTGCTATTACCCATGAGTCAGTTTTAATTGGTTTTCAAAGTGTAAATGACAAAAAATTATAGTTTTGCAATCCCTGGTAATGCTTTTTCTGGTTTCATATAGGAAAACTTTATTAATAGCATCCTGAAGATATGAGATATATGACACATACTTGGCTAAAAATATTTTTTTCCATACTGAATTCTTCACCGTTTTGGTTTGCACATTCATCTTGATATAGTAGCAAATTTCATCCAAAATATGTGTATTTGGATGTAACAGTGATAAAATTATAAGATGTTTTAATTTTAATTTTTTCATAGAAAAGTCATTCTGTTTGCAGGCACTATCTAGATGTTCAAAACACTATATTTAGTGAAGAAAAATACACTGCTTTTTAATAAATAATATAATGGTGACCATTTGGAGACCTAGGGATGTTTTGTTGGACGGTGTTTCTATTCACTGAATTTCACTAAATTTTTTAGAGTTGGAATAGACCGTAGAGATCATCTAGTCCAACTCCGCTGCTGAAGCAGAATTGCCCATAGCTAGAGCATGTCACTCAGGACTGCATCCAGGTGGGTCTTGAAAACTTCCAAAGAAGGGGACTCCACCACCTCCCTGAGCAGCCTGTTCCAGGGCTCCGTCACCCTCTTCAGTTTACAGGACAGAAACCTGTGTTTCCTAACATAATGGTCTTTTTGAAGGGTTTTTTACAATATTTTTTTTTTTAGCGATTTAAATTCCTTATATTGAATATAGGCCATAGGAAAAGGGTCACCTAGCCATATATACCTTCCAATTGCTAACGTCAGGGCCAGAGGAAACAGTAACCCAGTATCTATCTATTGCTTTGTTCATTGCCTGAAGAAAGCACATGTATACTAATCTCTAAGAAAGACTTTTATTATAAAAGCATTCCTTGAAATTGTCTCTGTGTTTGCACCAAGCAAATTTTCTCTACAGATACTGAAGGAAACTTGGATTAGCTATAGCAGAGGTCCAGCCAGCCTGAAGTAGTTCAACAGCTCTTTTAATAAGGCTCTAGCTGAAGAATGTGAAAACTGTTTTCAGTGCCAGCAGGTCTCTTTTTACAATCTCATTAACTCTACAATTAGAAAATAAGTAATTTCATTAAGAATCTGTTTGAGCTCTGCAACCCTTTCAGAAAGCAGCATGTATATCCTCTGTTACTAGTGCTAGATAATCCCTTGTCCAATATGAAGCACAAGTTGCTTTAGATTTCAATCTTGTCATTCTCTCAAGTCAGAGGTCTATTACTGGCTCATAGTTCAGTAGAAAGATGACTGTGGGTTCATGACGCCTCACTATGTATGGATTAAACACAATTTAGCTGGTGATGCTTCAAAATGAGGTTTGGTCCCAGACTGTGCCTCTCCAGAATTCTCTTTTAGCTCCAAGCCACCCATTTAACCTCCTGAAAGCTGTAGCGCTGCATGGACACCTCTCAGTGAAATGACAAACTGTTGGCCAGCACTTCTCCATCAGTGTATGCATAGGAGCGAGGACAGAGAACAGCATCTTCTTTTGTTTCCTTATTTTGATCTTTTCAGAACTTCATATATTTCATCAGGGCCTGCCAAAAGCAATAGCAGAAACCTCCTTAGTGGTAGGTGGTAGCCCTGACACTGTTGAGGTGATGATGTGCAGGTGTCAGCAGAGGTAGGGGAGGGTGTGCGCAGCTCTCCGTAAGGACAGCAGCAGCTGCTGTGTCTGCACTCCCAGGACAACAGGGAACTGTTATTAATCTACAGCTCATCTGTAGGGGTCAAAACTGCAATCTAGCCCCAAATTACTGTCCCATAGGTTGTATGCTTTAAAATAACACGATCACGCTCTTCTTCAGCTGCGGCACTGAAGACCAGCTGCAGCCTCACTGCTGTGTGTTTGTGGACACCCACTACCTGACACAGTGTTTAGAGAGCATGACAACTAATGAAAAAGGGTTTAACTAATTTTTTATATTTTTTTTGTCAGATCTTTTTTTAAAGGAAATGTTCTAAAATTGGAGCAGTGTAGGGCACCCATCTGGTCAACCAGAGCCACTGTACGAGAGCCTGGTGATGCAGACAAACTGCTTGTCTTTGTCCTGACTGACTGACGACTGAAGTGCAGCAGAAGCACAACCTGGGAAAATAGGAAACTCTCTGACTTATGCTGTAGATAGAAGCATGATTTACCAGTGACACCAGAAGATATTCAGAAGTAGGGGAATCTTCATCAATTTGGCCACAAGGTATATTACCACAACTGAGTGTCTTTAGAGGGGAGGGAAAAAACCCCCAAAGGATCGTCATTATCACTTAAAGACATTTTTCAGATTTCACCTATCAAGCCAGCAATTATCATTAATTCATCCTGTAACCTTTCAAAACAGCATTTCAAAATACCTGGTGAATACTCTGAAGCTTGTTGGCTTTTCTTTCTACACCAAGCCATCACTGATGCAAGTAGCAAAGCCCGCAATGCCTGGTAAGGGAGCAGAGTAGAATTTCCTCATGGTCTGCAGGCAGTCAGAAGGAAAACATTTTCCTGCATGTTCCCTTGAGGGATATTAAGGGAAAATTTAATAAAGTAAATTACTTTCATTGGTATATTAACTGTCTTAAGACAAAGTAATAAAGAAAGCAATGCATGACCTATAACACTAACAAAAGAAGACAGAGTCATCCTTTAGCTTCTCAAAGGCAGTAGATTTTTTATTAAATGTCTTTTTGACCATTAAATGATGGATTAGGGCTCAGAGTTTTCGTAAGCAGCTAAAACAGCTAGATACCCCCTTCCTGTTACCAATAAGGAAACCGGGCAGTTAGTGTTTGTAGGCATTTTTGCGACATCCACATGTAGAAATTACAAATAAAATAAAGTCCAGAAACTATTCCAGCTCATTTTTGCATTGAAGGGAAGAATATCCTGTCTAGTATTTTATATTAGGAGTTAGAACAGAGGGAGAAAACTATCCCTTAACAAGCTTCAACATTACTCAGTTCCCAAATGTTTCTGGTTTCTATTTTATTCAGATCAAGTCAGAGATGATTTAAGCAACATTTCACAACTGATTTTTAGTATGTTTTTCAGATCTAAGTCCTTATATGATAAGCATTCATGCTGAAATTGTTTGACAATTACCAGCTTAAAAAATAGAGCTTAATAGGATATCACTGAGATAACCTCAACTATTCTGCTGCTTCTAAGATAAAATGATATATTACAGTACAATATACAATTACATTTCAAATTCTTTCTGAGAAAATGAGCAGTAATTCACTACTAAAGAAATTCCAGTGATTTCATAAGCTGTGGAGTCGTGAGTGCTCTGTGAAAGAATGCCACCAGAAATCCAAGAAGATCCTGTTACTTAAATATTTCATCACAAGTTATTTGTTATTGATGTGACAGTTTTCATAGTTAGCACAGCAAGGTACCAAGGTACCTCATTTGAAATGTCCTTTTCTAGAAAAGACCCTGTCCTTGTGTGTGAAGGATATTTCAATAAAACTTGCAGGCGTGAGGGTGCACTCACACACAGTCACAGGCACTTTTTAGTAGCAACACTCTGCTTATCCTCCAGTCTTGACTCTGGCTTTTCATTAAACTGTCTATCTATCTCTTGTTTTCAGTTTTTAAGGAATTACATTCATAGTTCCCATTGGTTTAAGTTGGTTGAGAGGAGTCAAATACATCTGCCAACTGAGATGTGTTTGTCAGGGAGGAAGTACAGGAAGGGATGCAGGGAGCCGGTCACCACGTGCTGGTCTCAGGCAGAGTTCTGCAAGTTAAGGAAGCCTAGGGACTCAGCTTCATATTTGGACAATTTAGGAAGTAGCTGCATCTCCTAAGCTCTCAACAGCATTATCTTGGTGTTTGAGGGAGTAGCGAGACTTCCTCTTTAGATGAAGAATCCCACACTGGACAAAGCCTTAAATAGATTACCAGGTTGAGATAGGACATTACCTCAGATGTTGATCAGGTGTGATAAATCCTGTCTTTGTATCTTTCCATGACACAAATAAAACTACTATTTTTCTCTCTGTTTTACTCTTTGTTTAATCTGAGATGTTAACATCGCAAATTTTTGACTTTTGACTTTGAAAGATTCTAAGCATTTTTGAAATTTCAAGCTGCAACTGTAAAATAGAGTTTTCTAAAGATGACGCTCCTTCTTTTGATAATGGATGAGTCAGAGAAGAACATAGACATGGGCCTATTGCCTGTAAACTTATATGAATAGAACTTCCTTGTTTGAGAAAATTGTTCATTACTTTGAAAAGAGATATTGGCCCTGTTGAAGTAAACACTCTTAAGTGCCCGGATATGACTAGTTTTGGAAAGAAAAGGTATTGATATTAGAGATAGTTCAGCTCAGCAGTGTATCAAACAGCTGCAAAGAATAGTGCAGCATTTCAGGATACTGAAGTGCACTTCAGTGCTTATTCCTGGAAAATAGCATGGAAACATTTCTTGCAAAAATGTGGAAAGATACAATAAGATACTCTGGATTGCCAGATATATGATCTTTATGGACTATAACTTTTAGTTTGGCTATAACATTATGACAATGAAAGCAAAATCAAAATACCCTCTTAAGGAATTATGAGCTATCTAATCAAATAACTAAACCGCATAGAAAATGCCTACACTTAATTGCTACTTTATTTGCATACAGAGGAGCAGGTCAGATTTTTAAAGGTCTGACTCTTGGCTGGGGTAAGCACCTTCAATGAAGGCATAAAATACAGCACTTTCATAGATTTATATTTTACCAAAGCATTGAGGTAGGTTTATAATTTTGTGGAGGGGTTTATCCCCGTGGATATCCCCATTCCACTGAAATCAATGGAACTATGACTCAAAACATTGGAAAGGCTGTGGTGTCCTGGCCTGGCCATTGAACCTAATAAACAGGAAAATGAAATAAATATATGGTCAATCATACTCAGAATTATATATTTCCTTATATTATTGGTTGTATATTATTTAAAAAAATAACATCCTTGTATTTGTGCTTCCTTTTTCTATTTTTTTTAATATAAATTAATACTCTATGGCATTCCATGTGATTTCATGGCTTGTAAAATCTCTCTGGGAAATTCTAAACATATGGGAAGGTCCTACATAGAAAATCCTAATGACTGTATTTAACTACATTTATATAACTGGGCCCAGGAAAATGTTCCCGGTGTTTTTAAAATCGAATTTTCCAAGCCAAAGAAAAGGGGACATAGAAAAAGTGGTAGTAAGAAACTGGTTATATGCCTTTCAGTGAAGACTTATTACTTGTCCTTAACTATGTATTAAAGTGATAATTCCCATACGTAGTGAAAATACAATAAAACATAGGAACAGGAAGAGTTGGGAATACAGAGAAAGTTATGTTCATTTGTTACCTTACAGATTATGTAACTTGTTTGTTATGTCAAAGTGCTGCATGTCCCACATACGTATATCAATGTACCATAACATTTTGGACTTTTTACCTTTATGATTAACAACATAAAATAGGTTAATTTTTCTTTTACATAGACATGTCTGTAATTGAAAATCAAACTCCAGGGGACAAATGTTACAAAGATGTTTGGCTCAGAGTTCATTGAGTTTTATATAATGCAAACCTATTTTATAAACAACTGCTGAGTCACAATAAATTATGTAAATTGTATACAGAACAAATTTAAAAGATCAAACATCCCATCTCTTGGCTGTTACAGGACTGTTCTTTACACTCCCCAGTATAGTCCATTTCATTATCATCAAAAAGATCAGTTAATGTAGCCTGAATTCCCCCTACTACAGATTTTGCATTTAAGTGGATCTGTCATGCCTAAATATTTTGCTATTTTAGGTCAGCTCCAAAGTGACTAGTGTCTTCCTCCCTGCTTCTCCCAATTTAATGTAGCTTAAAGGAGCATCTTCAGGGGATAACATACCCTTTCTGAGGATCCTGACATTTGACAGCAACTGTTTGCACCAAAAATACTCTACAGGATCTGCTACACTGAAATCAATCAATGCTGTTAGTTCAGTCTTATTTCATGCTCTTAAATATGCCTTGTGAGAAAACAAAACATGTAAGACCATTTACAGATTGAAATAAACGTGCTTCTCAATGTAAACTTTCCTTTTTTTTTTTTTTTTCTCCTCCCCACCCCGGGGTTTTAACAACTCTGAACCCTCTGACAAACTGGATTCACACCTTTTCTTCTCCAGGTTTTCCTCTGTTGTTTCTTGGGTGCGGGACTCTCATTTATCCACCGAGGACTGGGTTATTTATTTTTAAATATTCCTGCTATTGGTGCCAGCAGATGTGGACAACGGGGAAAAATCGAAGCTAGCTTCTTGTTTCTTTCTTTCTATCTCAGTCTCTTGGTTATTTGCATACATTGTCATGTAGTTGGGTTACAACAATGACTGTCCTAAATGGCACATTGCAGCAGATTTGCATGAATAACAATGACAAGCACTGAAGGCTCACAAAAGGCTTTGTTTGCTAATTTGTAATGTGGCGGTCAGATATAATGGAATCTGACCTTTGAGGGTAAGAGGAATTGCCCATATGCTGTTCCCAGATCCAGAAACAAAAGCTCTACACATGAAGTGAAACTATTGTTAAACCGCTGTCACATGGAGAACACTTGATCCTTTATTTCTTTGTTTATTCTGTAGGCCATTTTCTCAAAACTTAGTTACATTGGTGCAAACTGCAACCAAGATCTGCTCTAATTTTGAAGCTCTGTCTCAGCTGAGACATTTAAAAAAAAATAAAAAAAAATGAAAAGACCAGCTTGTTATAGGAAATTCCCATTATTTTTTCAGCGTCTAAAAGTAGTCAATAATGCAAAATGTCATTTATCCAAGATAAAACTAAAATTAAAGCATTACAAAAGGTATTAATGTTTTGTTTGTTTTCTTCAGGGAATATTATTAAGTACTGTTTCACTGGATGAGTATACTTTTATTGGTATAACCTAATTATTGTAGTAGGGGTAAGATTGCCCTTCAAAAGAAGTAACAAATGCATTAACAACGTAGCTGCATAGGACTATACAGTTTCTACAGTCAGGCTTTGTGAAAATATTTCTTTATTTTGAATTTATATTAATTGAAACCCTGAAACCCAAATCATAGCAAACTTGTTGCAGTTTACAGAATTGTGGATTTGGGTATCAGAGAACATTACTGTCAGTGAAGTAACTATAATTACCAAACTGCATCAATACTGAGGAAAAGGCAAATTTAAAGTTTTACAAAGCTAACTTTAAGCTAGTTAAGGGAGCAGAAGATGTGATAGCTGCTAACTCACCACTGGAATTTAACCGAGACATGACATGTAGTTCCATTTCGCAAGTTCAGCATCACCAATCCTATATGACATTAGGTGAGAAGGCAACCAGAAGAATTCTACAAAATTCATGTTCGTTGTTGTTTTTTTAGTATGGAAGAACAGCAAACATTTCTGCTTTTTCTTAACTCTAGTGAAAGGTCTTGGATACCCATAGAAATTTAGTAAGTTCTTTAGTTTAGTTAGTTCAGTTTAGTAATACTGGATGGCCAGACAATATGTCTCTTCAGTAGAACAATTTTCTCTGGCAATTTGAAGAAGCCTTGAGAAGATTTGTTAAGAAAAAAAAAAAAAAAAAAAGCTATGAAATGGCCTGCTGGTGAGAAGAGAATGCAGATGGTCTGTGAGTAACTGGAGATTAACAACTCACACAAGATTTCTCTCCCATTTTGTGATATCACTGGTTTCATCCTCATGCCTATTGCTGATGTTCCTCCTGACTTTCCTTTTTACACTGATGTGCTTTCTCCAGATGCTGCTCCTCACAATGTTTAATGCAAAATGATCGTCTCTGAAATGCAACCTCTGCTCTGTGATCATGCAATCTGTTGCATGTGATCTGCTCATTTCTCATGCAATGAGAAAATACTTCAGTTTGAGACTGAACAAAGCAACTAGCTCTATAGCCCAGTGTCACCTAACAGAAAGTCATCTCTGCCAGAAAGCAGGTGGAGGAGGTTGGTTTCTCTTCTTTTCATCACTATCTTGACAGCAGGTGGAAGAGTGGATATTTATGATTATAACTACAAATATGATCTTGAACCTGGTGAGATTACAACACACTTTATTCTTAATATTAACACTTTAGCAGTGAAATCAGCATTCTTTTCGAACGGATAGCAAAACTGCACAGTTTTGCAAAAAGTTTTCTGGCTACAAAATTTTGCAAGAATCAGCTTTCTTTTACTATACATTTCATCAAGATGGATGATATAAATTAACTGGGAACAAAAAGCAGGCTTTCTGTAAGCTTTAAGAACTGCTCCCCACCAAAAGCCCCCACAACCACTTAGTTTCTTTGCCTAACTGCAACTCTTGAAAGAATCTGTCATGAGGAAAGCAGATTTAGCTGTTTAGAGAAAAAAGAGCTGAGTAGCTTGTATCTATATTTGATTCTGTGCTTCCAGACAGTTAAAAAAAAATCCAAACCTGATGCTTACACTGTTAAACTTTTCCCACAGTTTTACAAGAACTGACAAGGTCACAGCCTGAGGTAGTACGGTTGCCAGATGTCACACCATTAGTTACAATCTTAGACAGAATAGGTGTAAGAAGGAAGAAGCAAGACTTAAAATAACTCTTCATGTAATGTTTCTCCTGCCAATGCTCGTCTAACAATGTAAGAACTATTTCTTATTTCCTGGTATTAGGTGGATCTCAATGTTTTAACAGAAGCTAAATGTTGAACTCAAATTATAATTAAGTGGAAATAAATGTAGCTATTTACCCTTTACAAACCATGCTTTTAATTATCAAGCTTTTCATAGGAAAAAGGCCCTTGAACACATCAGATCCTACCAGTGATCTATGATTTCTTTGAACTGAACATTTGTGCAATCATTTTCAGATATTTTTGCTATCCATTTCACTTTAATATATTGTGTTCAATAGAAAGCATAGTCTTTTTTTCAAGCAGAGGCAATATTTTTTCAAAACACCTCTCTTAGCTTTGAACGTCACTTTCTCACGCTGGGATGCACATAAATAAATCATTGCCTCACTTCATTGGCTTTTGATGCAAGTTTTCTACAGGTCATTCTTCACTGAATGAAAGCTATATATCTTTAGTAGCAATCTTGGTTATGTCAAGCTGATGGTGGTTAGTTGTTTGAAACTTCCAGAGAGAAACTGGAAAATTTTAAGTAATTTTCTACACTACTTCTTTTGTTCAGCCTGTCCCTCCAGGACTATGTATTCTTATTACTCAAATAAGGCTTACTACAGTGAACTATTTTACCTGACAAAAGTTTTCTAGAAGTTATACCCTTATAAAACAAAAAAAAAGGTATTATTATTTGAAAAAAATTATTGATGCAGAAAGAAGAAAGTAACTTTTCTAAAGAATGAATACATGGGGAAATACACATATATATATGTGTATACCTGTATTCTGTTTGCAAAAAAATTGCTGTTCTTTATAGAATGCATACTTGGTCATTTTATGACCTGCATAGATATTTAAAGGGATAAAAACCCATTTAACAGTATCATGCCGTATAGTCACTATTTCCCTTTGTTTTGCAGCAGAATTGTGGAGGCCAAAGTCTGACACATTGGACAGCATGGCTAGTGCTGTTATGCCAGTGGACTCAGCAGACTATATACTGCCTGGAATGGATCCAGTGCAGTGGGGAATGTTAGACTGGAAAGCAAATCTGTAAATCATTCTACCCGATCATCAAAACCACATCTAGCCATAGATGTTTAATCCAGGAGGGTCTATAAAAAAAAATGCATTCCTCCTCCAACATGCTCTCTAAATCATACTTAACCAGGCAAATGAGACACTTCCAGTACTGGGAACAATAAAAATTGTGGTATTATTGAACAGTAATTTTGAACTTTGAAATAAGGAAATGAACACGACTGACTTCATAGCATTTAAAACTATTAAATATTATTGCACTTTGATGTGTTTAAGTCTAGTCAACTATACATTACAGTATCATTCACTCTTACATAGAGCACAATCATTAAAAATTCAAGTCAAAGTATTACAGAAATTATTGCATGGCAAACAAAAAAAAAAAAGAAAAGAAAGAGAAAGGAGAAAAGCCTTGTAAATAGATTGACTAATGTAATACATTCTGTGTCATGAAGAAGGACATAGCTTAACATACAGGACCCTGGCAGACCAGTGCATGTAACTAAATAATTGTTCTATGCCTGTTTTCATATGGTATTCATTAGAAAAACAAAAGAAGTGCCTCCAGCAATTTTTCCTTAGAAGCAGACAATGCAGCTTTTGTCTTTTGAAGCTGCATAAGAGAGTCACAGACTGGAGAAACATCTAAGTTTCCCCTGTGAATTAATGCTATCTAAAAACAACAAGAATGAAATACGTTTTGATTATTAGATGAATGCTAAAGTTTAAGTAATGCTCTATTAGATTTTATTCGTATAGAAAATGACCCTTTTCAGATGCATTGCCTATTTGCTTAGGGCAATCTTGCTAAGAAATGTAATAGTAAATTATCATATGCAAATTAAACTTTGATATGGAGGGGGTCCTTGGAGAGCTGGTGAGAAGAACCTGCATATAAATGTCACAATATGGTACATGGAGGAATCTGGTGACTTACAGGGTAATGGTAGGTAAAGCAATAAAAATTACTACAGAGAAATAAAGTCACCATAGTGATTATCTTACGTGCCAGTAACCTGAAAGTTTGCACAGCAAGGCTTACATTCACTTTCTATTGCACCAGTAACTGATTAGTAAATGATTGGCTAGAAACAGTATCTCTGCTAGTATCAATTTGTGTAATTTCACTGAAATTAATCAATTTTCATCAAAGATCAGCCACTTGGCATACCTTCACAAGCAGACTGGAAAATCTGAAATCACTGAGCATTCCCAGAAGAGTCCTCCCCATGCATAAAGTGAGTAGTTAAAGTTAGTTTGATGTTTGTGAATGAGGTTCCTTCTAGAATACTTTATAGGAATTTTCCTAGAAATGCTTTAGAGCTCTTACCTGGTAGGGAAGATAAATTAAGGCACCAGAACAGCAGCAGTCAGCTGAAAAAATACTCTGTTCAGCTGTGTCAGTTGCTGCTGAACCTCAGTCAAAGCACAGTGCCTTCCACTCACACTTTAGTTGTCCTGCCTGTTCACATTGTAATATCTGTAAATCAGGGATTTCGAGGCCCAAGAGAGTGAGATCTTCAACTCAGTTAGAGCTTCTGGGAGTCAACTCCTTACTAGGAATGACAGAGCACAGGTATGAGGACAGAAAAGCTCAGAACTGATGGAATCATACTTTGAGTCACCCCATACAGGTGTGAAGCACCTGTGACTCATTTATTCTGCCCATACCATAACACTGTAATTCTACAGAAATTTCTAGAAGTTTTGGTTTTGTCAAAGATATCATTCTGCTTTGCGGCAACTGCAGAGAAAATTTTGTTGTTCAGTTTCCAACTGTGTGCTTCATTAAAAGTATATTTTCCCATTTATTTTTGTGGGTGGCTTTTTGCAGAGGAAATCCTACTTCATTGACTTGCAGAACAAATAGGGGATTTTTTCCCACTGTATAAAGTGGTACTTTCTTAAGCTTTGGTACTTTCATTCATTTACTGAATGATTTACAAAGTGATTGAAAAGTGCCAGCACTTTCTATTCTTTAGTAAAGAACTTTTAAAAATTATTCTTTAAAAAACCACTACTGTTGAAAACCCATTTTAAGCTCATAGAATGCTTTGGGTTGGAAGGGATGTTAAAGATCATCAAGTTCCAACCCCCTCTGCCATGTGCAGGGACACCTCCCACTAGACCAGGATGCTCAAAGCCCCGTCCCGTCCAGCCTGGCCTTGAACACTTCCAGGGATGGGGCATCCACAACTTCTCTGAGCAACGTGTTCCAGTGTCTCACCACCCTCACAGTAACGAATTTCTTCCTAATACCTAATCAGAATCTTACCTCTTTCAGTTCAAAACCATTACCCCTCGTCCTATCACTCCACTCCCTGATAAATAGTCTCTCCAGCTTTCTTTTAGGCCCCCTCCAGGTACTGTAAAGCCGCTATAAGGTTCCCTTAGAGCCTTCTCTTCTTCAGGCTGAACAGCCCCAACTGTGCTAGCCTGTCTTCATAGGAGAGGTGATCCATCCATCTGATCATTTTCATGGCCCTCCTCTGGACTCGTTCCAACAGGTCCATGTCCTTCCTGTGCTGAGGACTCCAGAGCTGGATGTAGTACTACAAGTGGAGTCTCACCAGAGTGGTGTAAAGGAGGAGAATCACCTCCCTCAATATGCTGGCCTCACTTCTTTTGATGCAGCCCAGGACATGGTTGGCTTTCTGGGCTGCCAATACGCATTGCTCATGTTGAACTTCTCATCCACCAACACCCCCAAGTCCTTCACGGCTGCTCTCAATCCATTCTCTGCCCAAGTTTTATTTGTACCTGGGATTGCCATGACCCAGGTACTGGACCTTGAATTTGGCCTGGTTGAACTTCATGAGGTTGACATGGGATGTTTGATGTTTGACCAACTCTAGCTTTGATGGCAAAAAAATTCCCACTATGGTGTTCCTAGGAGATATGGTGCAGTTTGCAGCTCATGTCCTGAATTTTATTGTCCCAAGCAGCAGGTGTTGTTCCCTCTTCCCTCTTCTAACAGCAGCAATAGTCTATTCTGTTTTGACTGAGCCTATCTCTGTCCTGCTCTTCTTCCTTACACCACTGGAATATGGCAGGGCTGCTCAACAGAGCAGCAGCAGAGTTGCCAACTGAGAAACCTCAGCCTAAGGATGTAGGTTCAGCTCAGACCTCATCTGGTGACTGTGTGCTGCTTATAAAAGGGTGATCCTGCTTTTCCCTTTTGCCACCCAACCTAGTAGCAAATCTAGCAATCACACACCAACATGAGTTGGATCAGCATGTTGATCTTTCAGAAAACTAACCCACCTCCTTCCTTGGCAGACACTGTGTATGGTCAGAGATTGAGCTGATTCTCCCCTGCAGCAGCACAATCTCCAGGCTCAGTTCACGAAAGCATTAGGGACACTTGTTGGGAGTGGGAAATGAAGAGATGTTTGCAGATTAGACCAATTTAAATGCAATATGACACATCACATCACACACAGCATTGTAACTGGTTTCAAAATCACAGGTTCAAAATCACAAAATTATGGTGGTTGGCTTTGTGTTACACAGAATACAGATGGGGCAGGAAGTTAAATTAAGCACAACTCCTGAAGGGTGCCCTTCTCCCAGCCTGAAATGGGCAGGCTCAAGAAGGAGCTGCAGACCCCACCTCACAGAGACCATGAAGGCACACAATTATAGTAGTATCTTTGCCACACATATAAAATTATGTTTGATTTTACTTAAACAGATAATCCTAAAATGCTGCCTTCATCACTAACGTAAATCCGAAAGTTTCCTCCTACCACACACACACGTACCCCTCCCACATACATATTAAGTGTAATCAGCCACAAAGTTTCTCTTGGTGTTCAGTAAGACTGGAAAAAAGACTAGAAAATTACGGGCCCCATATGGTTTTTGATAATGAGGACTTAAAAGAGAGGAATATAATTAATTGCCAAATGTCGTAAGCTTACAAGAAATGGGTCTGGTCAAACCAGCTATTGTGGGACTAAAGTTTGTCTGCTAAGTAAAATAGTATTGTTGTAACAAGCTGGCACTTACCTTACTATTATGTAAGTCTTTAAGATTTAACACAGATAAAGGAAAATGGTGTGATGTGAGTAAACTAAATCTCACTGAAATAATATATTCAAGGACAGTTTTTTACTTACAAAGTAGGTAGTGCTTTTATGTTTTTTTCAAGAACACAGAGAAATGCAAGAACATGGGGAAAAGCACAGGGAATGCTCTGGACAAAGAAGCTGAACTGTACAACAACCAGTATTTATTGATATCAATTCAACTAAGAATGGACAACAGCCAGTAATAATATGATGTAGTGATCCATAATAGTAAGATATTCCTCAAGAAAAAAATCAGAGCATTAGTTAAATAGAGCATTTTTACAAGAGCAATTGTCTCTTTTAACACAACAAAAAATAGCTAATTTTGTTTAAATTAATTTGCTTTTGTTATTCCATTTAGCTAATTCTGAATTTTTAATAATAAAGGTAGTTTGACTTCCTCTGAATCTGAAGCAGGGAGGTTTTAAAATTTTATTCCATTAATTTTTCTTTAAAATAATAAAATTACAGGAAGAGTTTACTACTCAGTACTATACATAATATCAGCCATTCTAGTTAGTATTTAAGCAAGAGTGAGCAAACCACAGTCTTCCTGAAGTGACTGGCAATTTTGCTAAGGATTTAAATGTAATAAAGGCTTTGTTTCAACCTCTCCATAATGTTAATTATAATAAATGTTAATTGATAATTAAACATCTATGTTTAGTTGTTGTGTATAAAAGTTGCTCCCATTAGGTATATACTTAAATATTAAAAGCTTTTAAAGTATTTTCTTCTTCTTATCAAACTTCTCTATCATTATGAAAAAAGTAATATTCTGTATTTGTCAATTTGTTCTACAACTATTTAATATTAGTGTTACATAATATGTTTTTTAATAACTATTTCACTTTCTTTTTGTTTCAGATTAGAGGAATAGGGATTTTATTATTTTTCATGTATGATAAAATATCCTCTCTGATGTGATCAGAGTGAGATTGCACAGCATTTTTTAGCTGTTGAATACTATTTAAATCAACATTTTTCAATTCATGCTCTTCACTTTTGCTAAATATCCTTCAGCTTTACAGCGATTAATGTTTTCCATGCTGCCTATCAACATATTTATAAAACCAAGAGAATGTTTTATTTACAGCAAAGACATGACAGAGATGAGTCACAAAAGAATAGAAATTCTGTGTTAAAATCCTAATAAAGCAAGGGAAGATATTTTTTCAAAGGCATAAAGATCCACGAGGCACCTAACTGATGTATCTAAGTGCCCTTCACATCTTTGAAAATCTGCCCTGAATGCATGTTACTTAGTAGAATGATATTGCTTCCATCAAAAGAAACATTTTCTTTTCTTGAGGAAATTTTTAAATGCAGCTAAAGACTAAATTTTACCCACAAAAGAGACTGTGGTTGTTTATTCCCTATGTGAGCACATTTTGAAATATACCAACCTACTTTTTAAAAAAGAATAGCCTTATTTGTCAGTTTCAGATGAAAGTTCTGGGGTTTAAGATTATATTATTCTTAATGTTGTCTCTATTGATGTAGATTTTACATCTACAGTACATTTGTAGTGAGAAGAAGATGCTTCAATGTTATTTTACATCACTAATAATTTCTAGCTTTGGAATGACACATTACATATTAAGTGCTGGTCTTTTCTTTGAAAAGTTTCTACACAAAATGAATGACAGCTGTGATATGATCTTCAGTGTGTCCAGGTTGTAGTCTTGAGTATTGAGTATTTCTTATATTTTTCTTCCAAAAGATGCCTTCAGTCACTTCTACCAGAGCCAAGAAGAATGATTAAAATAAGTTTGCTATAATCACACACTATACACACACTATATACACACACTATAATCACAGTGACAAATTTTACTGTTTCATAAATAAAAAGCAGAGAAATGCTGAATGGATCTGTAAAGCTTTTGTTGAAGAAAACTTATAGAAAAGATCATTAACTTACTACTACATCTCTTACTCATTGAGTAGCAGCCAGAGAAGCTGGCAGAGTATTTCCTCTCTGTTTGCATACTAAAACCAACATACAAACCCAATCATAATCTGAAGATTTTTCTTCCTCTTTGTTTCTGAAGCTGTGAAACTTCATGTTGTCTTCATATTTTTCTATATGTTCAAGATACTTTTTGTGATTAATTTGACAAACATTTCTGAGGAACAACCCAAATTTCATGAACTGATCATAAAGCCTCCTCGCACTTAAATATAGACTATATTTCAGTGTGGCTCTGCACTTGCATAATATTATATATAATATCATAATATATAAATATATAGTATATATAGTATCATAATATCATAAATATTATCAGAATATTTTTGAAAACGATATGCAGAAGCACAGTGGAGTATTTCCTAATGAATGCAATGCCCTTTCAGGATCTTACAGTGATCTGACTTGAGTTGAGACCTATTGAAAAGCATACTGTGAGCACCAGGGGCTTTTCTACCCTCTCTCATCAGTCAGCTTCACCTATACTGAGAGACCAGCACACATGTGATGAACTGTAGTTGGAAGCTCAGATTTCAATGAGAAAGTAGATTTCAGGTACAAGAGAGCTTTTAATGTCAGTATTTTATTACTTGTTTTGACAACACTAATAAAACAGTGTTTTGGAAAATTGTAGAAGTCAGCACCATTGATTTCTTTTTGAGAGACGAGACTTCATTTTTGAGAAGAAACATATTTAAATGTGTGTGTTTACAGTACATTTAGAAACAACTACACCGAATATGTCTTCTGTGCTACCCGTTTTAGAAAGCAGCTCGTTTTATAGCAGCTATGTAACAGATGCCAATTATTGATAGTTTTAATTTGCAGGTAATGAATACCACATTTGAACTTGTGACCTAAATGTGAAAAATTCCATATGTACTTCTGTGAGCCTTCCAGATTTAAATAATGTTTCTTCAACAGGAAATCTTATTCCAGAAGGCTGTGAACTGTATTGCTTAACAGATCCAGCCCAAATTTTTTGTCTGATTTCTTTTTTTAATTGAGCTTTATAAGTATAATAAATATGCATTAAAATTACTTACAGACTCTGTCCAATTAAAACTAGCAGCTGCAGGTACACCGTCTAATGGGAAGTCCTTGAGAAACAAGAGGATCGGGGCAACTCTTGATCGAGCTGAAAGTACGTTGTGTAACTATAAGCCCCTGAGAAATTAGAATACTGGAGCAGCCCTGGATCTAGTTGAAGTCAGTGGGAGTTCAGAAATCAAGAGAAATTGCTCGTGGCATTACAGGCTCAGCCTTACAGTGTTGAAGCAAATGTGGATCTTTTCTGTGAACTGGAAGGAAAGGACAAACAAAGCGGGACAAGAACTGCTCAGCTGGCATTGTGAAATCTGCTGACTTCTTGCAACCCTACATCCATTTTAGGGCACAGGTTTTTTTTGCTTTTAGCATGCTTCTTCCCATGAATTGAGTATTTTTTATGTCTTTTATGTATGTGTTTAAAAGCATATTCTTAAGAAGAAGATTAGAAAGAACTCATTTGACCTTCTTTTCGTAACTAAGGAAATGGCTGCAACACTTAAAGCCAAGAGGAACAGTTAGTCATTACACAAAAGGTAGAAAACATTAATTTCTAGGCACACCTGCTACTACTGCTTTTAGACATTTTAAAATTTAACATAATTCTTTGTAGTGAACATTCTGATTTGATATTCACCCTTTAATCTGCTCTCTTTTATGTGGTCGAACTAGATATGATTCTTGATGTCTAACCAACTTTTATTTTTAGTTAGTTTAATAAAATTTTAGCTGTATACTTAGTTCTTATATAATTCTGACAGGAGCTGGCTGAAGACAAAATGCAAAAATAATATTATCTCTTGAGTTTTCAAAAATATTTTTTCCCTGTGAAAAAGAGTAAGATATCTTCTAACTTCTTTTCACTTTTTTATTCCATCTGCCATTCCCTCGTAAAAATGACAAAATATTGTTTCTTAGATGATCTTTAAGGCCCCTTTCAATCCAAACCATTCTATGATTCTATTATTCTTTCCTTTTTAAGAAGTTCTGCTTAAGAACAATAAACTTCTGGCAAATAGAATTGCTTATTTTTAAATGACTGGGTTGATATTTGAAAAATTTGGGGCACATTTTTGTCATGAGCTCTGCCCTGAAAAAACAGTTCAAGTGCAACATTTTCTTGACTATTTCACCCTCTGATAAGGGAAATCAGGAAGCAGACACTAAGAAACACAATCTCAGTCAAATCACACAAGTCTCATTTAATCCTCCAGACCTATGGCAAGCCCATAACCAAAAGTTCAGCATGTTTTAGGTATCATAAAGTGACATCTGGAGTTGTTTTGGTTTGTCTGTGGTACTCGTTCTCCAAAATTATTGCCTCATGTGAGTTCTGTACTCCTTGGGCCAGTTGGGAATACTTAGGGCTACGAAGCCAAGTTATGAGTTGTACTGAAAAGAACAACAAAGTATTTAAATAGAATTAATTTAGCTACAGAGGAGAATATAATGTTCCAAATAAAAATATACATGTATTTCTTTAAAAAGGGTATAACACCAGTGCATATACTTTCATGTTTTAAGGGCATAAACTTTACAAGTTGATGAAGGAAGACTCTGTGAGGTTTCTGCTCTTCTGTTACAGAAAAATACATGACCACAGCCTTCTATATATTATTTTGATGAACAGTATGGGGAAACTGATGAAACAAGCCTATATGTACTGCAGTGTGCTGGCTTTTAAGAGTACAGACTTTATTGTCTTTGTTAGCTATGTCCTGCTCCAGGTTAAAATCCACTATGCCAAGAAACTCAGACTGGTTGTATCAACAGGGCTTGTAGAGGGGAGATCTGAACTGGGGTGAGTTCCCCACCTTGCCTATCTTTCTGCATCTCCAACTCTACATAAGTCACTGCAGATGAGTTAGTTTAGAAGTAAATGTACAGGCATAATGGACAATAAAATGCATAGGCTAACCTAACAGCACAGAACTATTCACAGCAACTATTGTCATAATCCATGTCTTCGATGACAAGAAAAGTGATATATTATTTCCCTGGCTTTAATAGAAATCCATGTGTGAGGTCAAATGTACCCTGACCTTATTCAGCTTTAGGTCCATAGACAATTAAAATGACTCCTCCCTTTCTCCATTACTCAGCAGATTAGAAGTTAGTCTTCTCGTGCTGTTATTAGAAATGCCATTGCGCTATACTCTGTCACCTACCATAATGTAATTGTTAGAGAACTTTGATCTAATTACAGTATGAAGTAGAAGCAATAGCACTACTCTGATTGAAACGTGACACACGATTTATGTGTATGTGTTATAGAGAGTTTATCCTTAGTGACTATAGTGAAGTCTTAACGCCATTTATACTTTAAACTGATTTCAGCAGTGCCACTAAACAATGCAAATTGAACTCCAATCTGAGACAAAGAGTGGGGTTGTCAGCATACTTCACATTGTTTTGGTGTTTCTTTGTTTTTGAAGTTTTTTTGGCTTGTTTTTGTTTTGTTTTGGTTTGGTTTTTTAACACTACTATTAAAGTGGTTAGAGGGAAGTCCCCCCCCCCCCCCCCCCCAAAAAAAAAAAAGGAAAGAAAACCCCAATTTTGAAAAAAATTGCATAAAAAAAAGCTTTTCTGAATTTTACTTAGTAGAAGTGGAAAAGACAGCATTTGTGTCCATAAAATACTATCACTTACAGTTAACATGCTTGCAAGGAGCTGATGTTAATGACAAAGGCATTAACCTCCTACTGCAACTCAGGCTAGAGAGACAGGAGAAGAGTAGTTGTTACAAGATCAGCAGGAGTGACTATGACTCTCTTAAAGACAGCCAGATCATAGTTACTAACAAGGCTTGGATGCAGAGGTAACACCTCCAGGTGGTCCTGCTGGATACTCTTAGGGGTAACCAAGTTGACCTCTGCCCCAAGGGACATTATGGTTACTTCCTCCTTATCAATAGTCCTCATCAACCTATTGGTAGTATTTCCAAAGGTGAAACAAAAAATTTGGAAACTTGATCAGTGTATCATTGCCTTGGGCCTCAGCCCATGGGTAGAAAGATAGGCATAGTTGGGTTAGTTCTTGAGGATGGGTTGCCTGACTTATGTGCCTGACCTTCACATGGACCGTGACATTAACAACTTGGTGATGTAAGGGGGCGGCCCTGCATCAAAAGCCACAATCGCCACCAATGCCTATCCTGTTTACTGGAAAAGATCCTCCAGACGATGGGCATTTATGGAGATCTTGGATTTACATCCTACGGAGTCAGGGATCAGGACTGTTGGAGGGCCCGGATCACCTGTGGGCAATAACGTGATTGCCAGCAACATCTGTCCTGGTAACCAGAAGAGTTTCCCCCAGCTGTCATGGCCTTGGCGAAGATACTGGATGTCTATCCTACAGGGGCTAGTATTGAAGAGGCCAGAACACCAAAGGCAGTAGTTTTGTGTCTGGGACTTAGAATTGTGCGTGAGTGTTACTGTTGTAATAACTTGTCTGTGACTGTTAATAAACTAAACATGAATCGGGGACATAGGATCTTGTAATGATTACTTGTAAAGATCATGACCTCTCACATAAAAATAATGACCTTTTACTGGCCATGACTATGTGGATAGACCACCTTCATTTAGCCCAGAAATATGTTTAATAAATAACCTTTGCCAGGCAAGCAGGCAGCAGTAAGATCAAAAAATGTATATGGTGGGTATAACATAAGCTTTGTTGTCAATGAACACTCATAATTTAGGTTTCTGGCCTGTCTCTCTGAACTACAGATTTGTGTATACACAGATCAGACTCAAAAGTTATAATTTGTAATCATACTTTTAAGTATAAAAAAGGAGAATAAAAGACATAAGCTTATAAAAATATGAAACTCATACATGCAAACCAGTAAAAGTAATTAGAACTGGATCTGGAGCTCATGATTTTAGAAGCTGATGCATATAAGGACGTCAGATATGAAAGATCTGAATTTTGTACTACAAAAACCAAATTTCTAGTCCCCATCATTTTGAACAAAATCTAGCAACTGTGAGGCAAAAGGTGACATATGCAGAGAGTGTTAAAACAAGATGTCTGAATTTACGAACAGCCCAATTTAGTTTGATACATGTTTTTGAGCCTAAACCAAATTTATCTGAGCAATCCTGCTAACATCCTCCTCATCTGCCATCCAGGTTGCAACGCCTGGAGCATACTCAGGTGAGTTCACCCTTGGTGATAAACTGTTGCTCTCACTGAGATACGGCTGTTTGGTGACATAGTGGGGTAGAAAAAAAAATAAAATCCAGAACATGAAGCTATATGTTAAGGCTGGAACAAGCCATTAGCACACTGGTGGCCTATAAAGATCACAATCCCTGAATGCAGATTACCTCTTCTATTTGTGTAGGCTGCGATACTCACCTGATAACAGGTTGAACTACACCAGCTACTAATCGAGCTGGAAAGTATTGTTTGGTTCTGCGTATGCAGTTTTCTTGCCTGCCTTAAAAGACCCTGACTTCTCATAAACTGCTTCGTGCTCACAACCTGAAAACGATGTTCTTGTGAACACCTGAACAGCAACAGATGACAGTTTCTAAATGATGGGAGTGAAAAATAAGGCACTTATTGCACTTTATATCGTGATTTATTGTTAGGCAAATGAACTTCAAGAGATTTAGCGATTTGAGCTGGCTTAGAGAGGTCCAATCAGCATGGAGCCATTATAAAGAACATGAAAGGAGTATATGGGCAGGAGGGAAGGAGACACAAAGACAAGACTACTTTTAATAGTGATACTAATTTAAGTCATATTGAGTTAAGGGTAAGAAAGCTAAGGTATGGAAGACAAACTGGGGGGGAAAAACCTACAAAGGTTTTTGAATTATTTTCCTTCAGCTCTGCAGGGTTGTCAATCAGTGCCATTACTACAAAAAGCTAGGCTTTCTGAGTTATAATAACATGACAAGGGGGCAGTTTCAGACACATGAAAACCTTTGGTTGACACATGGACTGGAAAACTTCATCATTCAGAAACAATGTTTTTTTAATAGTGTAGGAGGCTGTAGAATAAGATTCCTAAAAACTAATTTTTGTTTTGTCTCACATGCAGCACTGTCTACTGCAACAGTTGCTAACAGTAAAAGCTGGCTGAAGGAGGAAAACTTTTTTACCCCATTTGGCTTCTTCACATACGGTTGCTATTGCCCCACAGCTGCTGCTGAAGACACTGCTTGAGTTAACACTACGCACATGCATCAAGCAAGAACACCAGCTGGATCCTGAAAACAATTACTTGTTCAAGTGCTTGTATCCAAGGGAAAAGGAGGCCTAAGAATAAGGTAAGAACACAAAACAACCCTCTTGTTTAAGAAACTGACACAATTGTATGAGAATTAAGCCAAAACTTTCTCAGTCAGTGTGTTCTTTTCTTATACGTCTCTCTTTTGGTTCTTTTTGGATTAGGTTGCTAAACTCTCAGAGGTTTATCTAGGAAAGGAGGAACCTACTATGTTGGATAACAGGGCAGTATTTTGTTACCTATTGCATTTTTTTTCTTTTTTTGAACACCACTGTCAGCCTAGAACGTCACAAGTATTTTTCATACCAACCAGCATGAGCTACACTCCATAAGGTTTTTGAAATGATCCCCTTGGAGCTATTCTTAACTTTGTTTGCTATACCACTGACAGCATGTAATCATAATTGTAAAACAAACAGTTTTAATATAAAACACTTAACAAAAACTTAAATCATATGAGATATCTTATATTTGAGAAAGCCAAACTTTATATTTGAAAAAAATTTACTTTTGCAACTGTTATTAGTCATCATCTCCCGAAATGGTCTTGGCCTGACAGCAACTGAGGTTAACAAGACACAGAGAAGCATACAGCTCTTGGATGAGACTAAAGAAAAGCCTGCAACTCTCAATAAATGCTCGAGAAATGAAAATGTAAATGGAATCAGGACACATTCTGACCTCAAATAGATTTGGCAATTTGAACAATTCACTGACCTTAACCCACAAATACCTTTGATCTCAGTAGAGGAATTCAGGCGGAATGTAAATGGAAATTCTCACAACCTTGTGAGTTTTATCAATTTCTTTTAAAACCTTAAAATCAGTTAAGTAGTTGCATAACAAGTCATACAAATAATCTCACCGACTCTCATGCGATTAGGTAGGTAAGCAAATTATGCATATCTTTGCAAATCAGGTTCTTGATTTGCATCAGTTATATACCACAAGCAAGAAACAAAGATAATATTTTACTAGCTCCACATCAGTCAGCAAATATGACTTGTGACAACTTTTAAGACCCGTATTGTCCACAGATTTTAATTCTTCTCTCCCCTGCTAGTCGCTTCCGTCAGTCTCGCACATCCTAAATTAAGAATTGCTTCGGTGTTCTTGATTTAGCATCTTATTTAAAAAAAAAAACAAAAAACAAACAACCAAACAACAACAAACAAAACAAAAAAAGCAAACCACAGGCAAGCAAGCAAGCAGTCTGCTTGGCTGAAGTTGTTGTGTAGCACAGCTGATGTGCCTGAAGTTTAGCGGCGCTTTTCCCGTGGCGATCCGCGAAGCGCAGTTCAACTCAAAAAATAATGTCTTTTCTGCCCCCATCAGAGGGGGTTCAAGCCAAGGGAGGTGTACGGGAAGATGGAGCAGAGGAGAGGGAAGGGAGGGAAAGAGGAGGGGAAAAGAGACCACCTCTCTCCCAGTCCAGCACGGCGCCGGCCCGCAGGGCAGCGCCCATCCCCGTGGCCTCCCGGCAGGGCGGCGGCAGCAGGCCCGGGCCGCCACCCCTGCTCGGGGCGGGGAGCGGCGGGAGGTGGCTTAGGGCAGCCCCTCCGGCGCTGGCGATGCCCCTCGCCGGAACGAAATGGGGGCGTGGGGAGTAGCTGACTGAGAACTTTATCGATGAGCTCCTGCAGCCGAGGGGAGACGCCAAACGCAGGAGCGCGGCTGGGCGGGAACGGGGAGGAAGGGGTCGGGGGTCAACAAAATCCGACCGCCTCCCTCTGAGCGTGGCTCCCGGCCGCTCCTTGAGGGTCTCCCGCGTCCGCCGAGCGGGGACCAGCCCGGGGAGAGGCGCCGAGTCCCAGGGAAGGAGAGGGGCCCCGGGGCAGGCGGGCCGCTGGGGGCGGCCAGGAAGGCGGAGGGACGGAGCGGTGGCGTCCCGAGCCCTGCTGCCCCCGCCGGCCTGTGTGCGGGCGCTGCAGCCCTGCCGGCGGCGAGTGGCGGCCATCGTGGGCTCGCCGCCCCCGTGCGCCCCTCCGAGGACGGAGGGGTGGGGGCAGAGGAGGCGGAGGAAGCGGCGGCGGCGCCAGGAACAGGGAGGCGGCGGCACGGCGAGGGAGGGAGCCGGAGCCGAAGCCGGGCCGGGCCCCGCAAGAGCAACAGCAGCGCCAGCTCCTCCTCCTCCTCGGTGAGTCCCGCTCCGCCGCCCCGGGAGGCTGCTCGCCGCCGAGCCCGGATGCCGGCGCAGGCCGGGCCGCGCCGCCGAGGTGCCCGGGGAGAGGCCCGCGCCGGGAGCGGGGCACCGCGGCCTCCGCTGGGTGAGCGTCCCCGGGGCAACGGGCGCGCCGCGACCTGTCTCCCTCACACCCCCCCCTCCTCCCGGTGGCCGCAGAGGGCTGGTGGGGCGAAGGGAGAGACGGGGGACGGGGACGGCGCGGTTTGCGGCTTACCCGCCGCCCTCTTCCCCATCCGCGGCCCCGGCCTCCTCTCCCCCTTTGTTTGCGCGGCTCCCCGAGCCTGCGGCGGCGCCAGGCCCTGCGGAGGCACCGGGGCTGCGGTGCGGCCTGCAAGGCGGGCGGGCGGGGGGGGAGCAGCGCCGGGCCCGCCGGCCTCTCACCCCCACCAGCCGCGGCCTCGGCACCCACCGGCCTCCCCCCTGCCCAGGGCCGCTGCCCAAATGACACCCCCCCCCCCCCCCCCCCCCCCCCCCCCGCCCCCTCTCGGGCCATTACTGGGGGCGGCTGAATTAGGCTCATTCCCTTCCTTCCAGCCCCCTTCGCTTTGGGCCGGGGGGTCCCCGTCTCCAGCTGGGCGGGTGTCCGGAGGTGGCGGGGGTTTGTGCGGCAGAGGATCCCGGGGGCGCCGCGGTGTTGTGAGGTGAGGGTGCGCCGAGGGATTCCGAAGGGGCGAGCAGAGAAAGGCTGCTTTCTGTGACAGGCAGCACTTAAAAACTTGACTTAAACAAAAAAAAAACCACCCCAAAACCTCAACTTTGCTGCTTTTCATTGTTCTTTAAGCTGCTTCTTAGGTGCCACTTCGCTCAGAACACAACTAGTCCTGGCCCATGCCTACCCTTTCGCCTAAGATAAAAAAAGCCCTTCCAAAACACGGAGGCTTTAAGAGGTGCAGAGGATGGTGGCTCTGTGATGTGAGGTGGTTTGGCTGTGTCTCTCTTTATTCTTTTATCTTTTCTCCCCCATGTTCTCAAAATCCTGTTATTTTGGAATGCAGGCTTGTTGTTTGTTTGTTTTTTCTGCAGAAAAAAAGAGTTGTTAACAGAGTTGGTTGCAGAATATGCTTAGGTCGGGCAACTCTTCTCTTCTAGTTACTAAATTCTTGTGCCCTTTCACTGTCAGGTCCCAACCCCTCTTTCCTATCTGCCAGGAATTGTTATGCCGTGTCCAGCCTCTTAATACATCTGTAGTTAAAATTGCTGCAGGCCTGCTGTCTTAGAGAGCTGCTGCCTGCAGACAGCTTGAGAAATATTGCATCTGCATTTCTGCTCTGGGTGGAAAAAAATAGAACTTTTTTTTTTTTTCATGTTAATAAACACATTCTTGGATTGTGGAAAATATGGCAGCTTCAGTGTAGTTATGAAATAAATTACTTAGCTTTGCTGGAAGACTTTAAACCATGGGAGAATGTGTAGGTATTTTTGGAGTCTTCCACAGTAAGAGAGTAATTGTAGCTAACAGTTTTGTGTAACTTATGAAAGGCAAACCTCAGCTTTTTCAAAATGCTTATTTCTTGCCTTTGTGCCATGGTACTGTGTTTGGAACTGAGCTTCTACACCTGTTATATGCTTCATCAAGCACATATTCCCTATATCCTGAGTTTTGAGATTTAAGTAGATTTTTTTTTTTTTTAAAGTGAAAATTCAATTAAATTAAGCCTTAATGCTTAAAAGTATGACTGGTCTCAGTGTAGTGTTATATAGAGGGACCTGTATTTGCTAACTCCCTGGGAAGCTGCAAGGCCATGGAGTAGTAAGGAAGAAGCACCGTGGGGCTTCTGGAGTTTTTGTGAGCGTCACTTCATTGCGCTGTGTATGTGTAGCATCACTGTTCACATGGGTTCAGGAGACATGATGGATAATCCTAGACTTCCTGAGAACTTGACGTACTGAAATCTAAAAAAGGATGTACATGAAAAAAGATGTATATATATCTTTTATATATAATATAATCCAATTATATTATGTGTTAATTTTTTTCACTGTAGATTGTGAAGGTCAGTCAAACGCTGTGGGTAAGTCTTAGAGATGGACAGTTTGAAGACTTGTCCATCTTCAAGAAGACCATAACTTCATCGACATGCTTCTGCAAGTGAGAGAGTGAACTCTTAATTGAGCTCTTCTTAGGAAGTGAGTTAGTTCTTTGTGCTCTTTCTTCTGAAATCTGTAGTCGTACATGTGAAAGACTTCTAGTAGTGTTGCTGAGTTTGCTACGTATTTGCTACACTATTGCTGGCAAAACTGAGGCCACAGTCCAGGGTTATGCCTTACTCAAGCACCTTATTTGCTATTTACTTATTTGCTTTACTGCCTTTCTGAGCCTACACAGTGCTATTTTGGTAGTGTTTGGGTAGAATAAGGTGTTGTAGGGAGGTGAGTGATAACATAAAGTAGATAGAAAGGAGACTGTTCTGCTGTGTGTCTCAGTGTTTTGTTGATAGTGCTTTAATATGTGTTAGCAACAAATAAGAGGGGGTAACTCAGGTACTTGTGATGTTCCAGGAGCAAAATAATATACAAGTAGTGTAAAAGTAAATGTAATCTAATTTAAGAATGCAAAGGCTAAAAATATATTGAATGTAAGTTGGACAGGATTTGGACTGAAAAGAAGAATAGAGGTTTCTTATGCAGCTTAACTGTATATTTTGTAGCGTAAAGTATTCAGTTGGAAAGAAATAAAGAACTTTGAGTTTCTTCTCAACTTTTTTTTTTTAAAAAGGAAAATAACATCTGGTAATGTTCCTCATCCTTGTGTTTGGTACAAAATTTAATTTCATTCCATTTTAATGTATGCTTATTTTTATGGAACTACTTATCAGTCTTCAGAAGACAATAGATGTACTTGATGAAAAACTCCGAAGTTCTTACAGCATTTGTCCCAGTGGCTCCCAATAAATTTATAGTAGTAATAGACAAGGAAGCATCCTTTGAAGAAAAAAAAAAAAAAAAAAACCCCAAAAAAACCCCAAACCAAAACTGTCTTGAAAGTTTTCCTTGACAGTTTCTGATGGCATTATGTACTTTTAGAAAACAAGAAGATTGTGCTTTTAATGGAATATTTGCTGTCCGTGTTTAAAAAGCAGCTTCATTCCACTCAAGTATGCTTCGGATACAGCAGAGGGTAAAGATTTATGACACACAGTACGTTCCTTTTTTATTGTTATTTTTGGTTTTTCCTCTAGAAATAATTGATTTCTGAATTAAAGCTTTGTACTGTGTAAGTTGGATAAAAATAGTTACACTAGTTTTGAAACAAACCTCGTAGCTTTGGTTTTTTGTTGCAGGAGGTTGGTTTTTTTTCTCCCACTGTATCTGAATGATCTTAAGCTATTGAAACAAAACCATGTCACCTACTTCAGCTTTTCCTGGTGGTTAAAACCGAAACCAAAACAAGCTGGCCTTTAATTATTGCCCTGGATGTAAATGGAAAGCTGAATGTATGTGAAGTGTTGTCTAATATGTCAAAAATATAAAGAAGGCTACACAAACTGCGCTGGAGTCTACACAGACTGAACTTGAAAAGGCAATGTGATGCAGAATCTGCCTTAGTCTGCTTATTGTGAGAATTAAAATTTGAGGTCAAAGTGTTAGAAATTTGTCTCTGATTTCTTAACCTCATTTAAATAGAAGTTGCTCAATTTATTTTTTTTTAACCAGTGTTCATAGTATTCTGATTTCTGCTTTTGTCATGTACAGGCATACAAACAATAAGCATCAGCAACTTCAGATAATTTCAGTAAGTTTTGAGGTATATGGTTTTGCAAATCTGCCTGCTGTTCATTAGAGCCTGTAACGTGGATTTAAGGACCCATCTTTAGGTATTTTTATTTTAAAAAATGAATTAAACTATTATCTATCATGAAGTTTTATTCTGGAAAATATTAAGATAAAATACTCTGAAAATTATCAGCCCTTTTCTGTGTTCATAACCGTTCACATAATACTTCAGGCTCTGAGAAACTCATTTGGCTTCAATTATGACAGGGATATAAGCCACCTGTTACCTAAAAAATTGTTCCTGGGTTGCTACCTCACCAAGAACGCTATACAAGTTAAATATAAGTCTTTATTTGTTTAACATGGATGCAAATACATTGACTGACTTGTTCTGCCTTTGACTTTAAAGCTCCTTTGGAGGAATAAAAAAAAAATCTAGGTTGCAGGTAACCCCAACCTAAGGATGCAGCATATAGGCATTTCTGTCCAGGCGCTGCTCTCCCTGACACTGCTTCCTTTTGTGTGTATATAAGGCACAAAGAGCACGAGAGCCTTCCTGTCTTCTGTGAAACATTCTTTTCTTTTGTAATCTGACAAGTGCAGTAGGTTGGCAGTTTTAAGAAAATCTCAGGTTTGTAAAATATGTGGGTTTTTTGTTATAAACACCAAATAGTTTTGCTGTAAACTGCTGTAAAATAGTTTTGGATGAGAGCCATTTTTTCTGTCAGTAAAGGTATAAATAGTAGATGGTAGTGGTTTTTTTCAGAGTTTAAGTGGTCCCTTGTTAAAAAATTTAAACAATGAAAATGAACCTATGCATATTGTTAGATAAATCATATGGATATATGGTATTTTGCTTCCTACTGCAGTGTCTAATCAGCAACTGTATCTATATTATTTAACTTGCATGGGATGTGATACTCATCTCTAAGAGGACTTGTATAAGGTTTAATGTCAAATCAATATGGTGAAAATGAAGTTAGCTGAAAAATTAATTAATTTAAGGATTTGAGGTGGCAGACTAAATACCTTTGGTGTTGTTCCACAAGGATATTCCTTAAAATAATACATAGTGCTACTCCTGATGACAAAATTGTTGGAAATGAAGTTCCAGTCAGGCTTGGTTTTACAGCATGCGATCTCCGTTTTTCTTGAGTAGTTTTATTCTTAATTAATCTTGACGTTCTCTGGTAAATGTGCTAAAACAGCAGTTTGTAGGAGTCTTGAGTAGGTGATTGTTTTTCCTTCTCTAAAGCAGTCTGCATTCCTCAAATAGGTTGAGAACAAATTAGTAGGCTACTCCAAATGTTTCCGAAGCATATTTGTTTGATCCCAAGATATCTCTGATACAGTGGTCAAGCTTGCCACCTTTTTTTGTTCCTTCTGATTTAGGGAGCCCTATCTCCCTTGGTTTTGCCTCAAATCAAAGAGTGGGCAGTTACAAGCTGTAATCTTGACTGTGTTTTTGGCATCCATAATGGATTTTAATACCCTTGGAATACCTTTTAGTTGGTAATTGTGTATCAGATTAGGACGTTTAATAATTAAAATAGAGAAATGAAGATGAGTGGCATTAGGGCAAAGGGTTTTGATTACAGAATGTGTGCCTTCTAAGGTGAGATTTGTGGAAGCTGCACTCCAAAAACAGGGTAGGCAGCTTTTCAGGCTGATGCTCTACGTTCAGGAGCTGGTGGGAACTGGGAGAGTGAGGAATTCTCACTGGATTCACTGAACAGAAGCTGTTTGTGCAGGCATACTGGTTTGGGTGAAACTTGTGCTGGGGAAGCTTTCCAGGCTGGATTTTTGGTCAGCCTGAGGAGACTGACTCCAGAATAGTTGGTTTGTGTAGTCAGAAGTAGGAGTCACTACATTATGTATAAGATCTTAAGTCTGGGTCTGTGTAAGGTAGGTGCCTGGTGGCTTCCCCCCCCCCCCCCCCCCCCCCCCCCCCCCCTTCGGTGGGTTCCCCCCCCCCCCCCCCCACCCCCTTTCCCCTCCCTGTTGTCTCTTCAGTGCAAACAGAGGCAAAACCAATGCTGATCCAGTGTTCTCTGAAACACTGACTTGTCTCCTCTTCTTGGCTTTGTACTAGAAGAGCACTGTTAGTTATTAGTAAGTAATGTTGAGAAGTAATAAAGGATTAGCCATAGGCCTTTGGCATGTTTTTTTGCAAGAAGTCTAATTACTTGGGAAAATACTTACATGTAAATGTAAATATTCTGCAGCTTCTTACTGAAGGGATAAAAGAGACTGTACAGACCAACGCATTATTTTTATTTGCAGTCTAATCCAGTGATGGTCAAAAGGAGACGGTGAAGGGAATTTTTTACATCAGTACTGAGTCAGATGTCCTCTAAGTGCTTGTTGGAATCTTCAGTGTTTTAAATGTTGTTTGACATGGAAAACAGGAACAGAAATTCTGTGTGTCAGCATTGAAAAGTATGTGTCTATTCTCGTTTTTTTTTTTCAATTCAGCTAATGTATTTTTTTTTTCATTTTATTTATAGTGTATGTAAGTTTAAATGTATGTCAGAGAGAACAGGATAAAAACCAGTCTGTGTGCTTGTACATGACTTTTTTTTCAGGCTTGAACTTTCAAGCTTAGCTAGCTCTTGTGGCTGGGCTTCTATATTCTTGTCTCTGCAGAAATTTGACCTTGCTCTGGAGATAGCTATCTCAAGGGCTTTGTGTAAATCTCATAGACCATATTGCTTCATATAGACAGAGAAAACTTTATTTTTTGATCCTGCGTGTGAGAATTTATACACCGAGGTGAAGTTGCTCAGTGTAAGACCCCAATTCTTCATGTGCAAGCTAAATATAATGTACAATGAGCGGTCCCATTGTTTCAAATGACTGCTCACAATTAATCTTGCTGGGACTGAATATTAGCAAAATTAGATTGTTTAGGGCTGTGTGGAAATTTATTTTCTGCTTCTTTGGAACATTTTCTTTTTGTGGTGGTGTTTTGGTTTTGTGTTTGTGTTTTTTTTTTTTTTTTTTTTTTAAACCCCCAAACCTGAAAGTCTTCCAGTGTGTATCAGGACAAAACTGTGTCTGTCTAAAAACTTTAAAGTATTCTCCGTCAGTTCTGCTGGTTGGGGTAGTGAGACATTTCTGTCTGCAGGTGATGAAAGTGTAGAAGTAGGAGGGGAAAAAAAGAAGTTCCTGATCTTAATCATGAATAATTAAGAGTGTCTAGTTTTGACCCAAAATTAGAAAATTTGCATGTAGAGTAAGCTTTGTCAGAACTGGTATAGTCCTGTAAAAAGGTTTTATCCTGACAAATCAAGACTTCATTAAAAAGATGTCTAAGCAGCTTTGCCTGTGCAGTCAAAATTCTGTTCCCATTCTGGTTAGTTTGCTAGTTGTGCAGCGTTAATGGATGTGCCTTCTTAAAAGCACTCCTTGAACTTAAAAGGACTGTTAATTCAGCCTATTTAATAGTTCACCTCCTATTTTAAGGTAATTCTGTGAGATTAGACGGAGACAATACTCTCTGTACAGGTGTGTTTACCCTGTGTATTTGATGGTACTTTGAGCACAGCCATGTCTTCTGTTTCCCATATATGGATAGGCTCTAAACCATAAAGAAGGTAATTAGCTGACTCTTTGTTCTTATTGGGCCTCCTGCCAGTGAAAAGGGGAAGGGAAATACATGAAATAAGCTGTGTTTTACATTATTGCTTTCCCAAAGGCTGAGCGTGGGTCAGTCTCTGCAGTGGGTCCTACAGCCTTGGAGGAGCAGCCAGGCTGAGCGCACGGGGGGTCAGTGGCCACACGCTGGGTCAGTGGCCACACGCTGGGTCAGTGGCCACACGCTGGGTCAGTGGCCACACGCTGGGTCAGTGGCCACACGCTGGGTGACTTCTGTTCAGCTGATCCAGTCGGGTTCTGGTACCAGAGTGTGTTCCAGGGGCAGCCACTTAATTACAGGAGGTACTCTGTGGAAGAAGCTTCCCTCTCTGGCCCCCACCTGACTGAAGATCCCCTAACCTTTAAACAGAAAGAAGTTTGGGTTTTTTTCCTTTTTTTTTTGTCTTGCTTGTTGTGCTGGTTGTCTGTAAAATAAACCCTGCTTTCTGTTTCATTGCTTGGATCTGTCGTGAAAGGCTGATCTTCAGTAGCTGATACTGTTTGACATTCCATGTACAAAATTGGTTGAGTTTGAGATTGACAGTGATCCTAACCTAACCTTCCTGTATGTGCTTTGATACAGGTACCAACTTTCTTTAAGTGAAAATACTCACTTAAAAGAATCATGACAGCTTAGAAGGGTGATTTTCAAATTCTTGAGGATTTATCTCCTCAGAAAGCTTTAAAGCTGTCTCAACTTTGTTTAGCAGTTGACAGGTTAGCTTATGAATCATGTGGAGTCCAAGGGAGGAAATAAAATGCTGGAGATGCTCGAAATAGAATATATTAAAATAAGGATTGCAGTAAAAATAATTTGGAGTCGTAGTAGTGGAAAAGAGAACAGAATTACAAGCCTTCTTCAATCTTTTTTTTTCACATGCTGTGCTCCTATGATACCTGACCCTTCTGTAGCTGACTTGTATGAAAACTTTCTGATTCTGAAGATGTTGAAAATGATTTTGGAATCAGTAGTGAAACTTTAAAATATTTTATTATTGTTTTACTTAGGTATCAGTTCATCAAGGTGAACATGTGAGTAGTTCTGTTAAAATAATCTGTCTTCCAGTGACTAGAAATTTGGAAGAATGTGACTTCTACCACATACGCCTCCCTCCCTGCCAGCCCCTCCAAATGTGATCATATTTAAAGGAGTTTAAAATAATGGAGTACTTAAAAATGAAGATGCAGAAAATGGAGAGCTTGTGTATTTGTCAAATATTATCAAGTATTATCAAAGCTTTTTGATAAGTAATTAGTTAAGTAAAAATAATGGGTGAATAAACTCTTCAAACAAAAGGAATACTTGAATTTTTTTTTTTCAAATTCAAAAGGCAATTAAAATTCTGTCTTGTATTTCTCAGAAGTGAGGTTTTTTTTTTCCTTGCTTCAGAATATACTAAATAAATCCAGCCAGTTAAGGCACTTTTCATTATTTTTTCAGAAAATTGGATTAAAATTATTTTTTAACTTTACAGATTAAATTGCTTCTGAATTATACTAACTTTTGGATGACACTTTTTGAAAGACTATTTCAGTGTTTATTACTTGTCTCTTTAAAAATTCGGTTGTTTTATGTAGTAGTAATGGGAAATAGTGCCTTGTACTGAAAAAAGCATACTAAGTCACTTGACTTTTATTTCAGAAGAAAAGATTGGACTTTGGTTTAAAACAGACAAAAAGTGTTATTCAGACTTGATTTTAGAATACTTATTGCTAATGTTATAATTTACGTATATCCAACAAGATTGTGTGAGGTATTTAAACATTGATTTTTTTTCTGGGTGAAGTGGTTCTTTGAAGCTTAAACTATAGGTACTTAATGGGATGATGAAGATGGACTTAAAATCTATTTGGTAACTATTATGTATGGATAAGGCCTTTCTACTAATAGGAAGAAATAGAGAGAAATATATTCCCTTGGAGAGAAGTTATTAATAAAATTTTTCTAATAATATTATTTATACAAACTTTTTGCCTTGGATTAAGTTTTCTCTTCTACTAAGTACAGTTAAGAGTCCATGTGATGGACAAAATTCGTCCGCAATGCAATGTGAAATTAAATACAAAAGTATCCAGCTAAAAATTCCCTTGTCATTTGCACGTACAGGTTTAACAGACTGCAAGCAGTACAGACTGCATTTCCCAGTGATGTAAAATACAGGATGTAACAGCTCGGTTCCTAGAGCCCTCATTCAGAATGTAAGATAGCCAAGTTAATTCTCCACTTCTACCCTTTCTGTATGAGCACTGGCCTGGCTGCTTTAGGGCAGAAGATTTTTCTATTCCTTCATTTAAACCTGTTCTACAGAAGATTAACAGAGCTCAAAAAGAATGGGCTAGAGATGGTATGTTTGCTCATTCCAGTGAAGTAAGAATTTGTAGTTTGATTTCCCTTGATGCGAGCTCCTTATTTGATGCAGAGAGATACTGTGACTGTTTTACCCACTTTTCATGATGTCCAGAAAAAGAAGTGGTTGCCACAGTATTTTATTCAGCATGGTTTTGGGAGGTGATGATGGATAGTTTTAGAACATGCCTAAGGAGGTAAGGTGAATATATAGCCACGAGATAGGCATCGATACAGTTCTGTACACCAAGTACTTCTACTTTTTTCTTTTAATACAAAAATAAGGCTAAGGGCTACTAAGGAGTTTTTAACTAAAACAAAAAAATCTCTTTGCAATTTTGGTACTTCCTAGATTAAGCAGCTCTCTGTACGTGAAAGGGAGAAGGGTCTTGATGAACACAATTTTGAGTATAAGGTCCTCATGACTGGGGTCCTAAGGAACCTGACTCTCCTAGTATGCTCTGAGTACTTGCAGCCCCTGTTAATTTTTGGAGGAGTTGCTTAGGTACCAAAAAATAATATGAACTTGGATGAAAATCAGAAGTTTTATCTCTATTTTTAAGACTGGTTGTAGTTCTGACCTCTGCAGTTTGTCAAAAAGTACTTTGCTTTGAATTGTATTTTTGGAAAGCAGGCCATCAGCCTCAGATTTGGTGTGTCACAAGCAGAACGTGGTAGGGGTTGTGAAAATACTCTGTGCCTCATTGGAGACACCGGTTTAGCAGACTTGGAGTTTGTGTCATACAAAGCTTACACTCAGGGTAGAAATATTGTTGGCCTATCTGTTAGTCTGAATTTACTTTCTTTGCAGATTGTGCTTTCATTATTGGTTTAGAACTAACCTTGAATGGTGTTTGGGTGTTGCTTTTTTTTATGTGGGTTGTTCCCCTCTCCCCCCGCATCTTTTTAACTCCTGTAGGAATATACCACCGATGGATCTTTTGCTCATCATCTGGCTACCTGATACTTTGTACTGTAAGACAGGTGATTCGTTCGCTTACTGCTTTGATAAACGAAGCAGTTGGGCTGAAAAGACTTTGTAAAATATCTGCTGAATTGTGAAGTTTTCAAGAAAGTCAGGAAGTTGAATCATGACTAAATAAGGGACAGTGATAGAAGATACCATGAAAGGTTGGGTATGTTTCCACAGGATGATGAAACCTAAGGTCTTGTGTTTGACTTATTCCTCCATTGTCAGCAAATTCCTGAAAGGGCCCTTTAACTGATCTCCTTCAGTGGGTGACAATTTGCTGTTGCATTCAACTAAAGGAATCACACTTGTTTGGTTCTGTTGCCAGCTTACATGGAGACATAGGGGAGATTTCAGATTTTAGTAGATATTTAAAAACCCCATTAAGTCAGCCACCCCTGCCCCCTTCCCCCCCCCCCCCCCCCCCCCCCCCCCCCCCCCGGTCACTCCACATTACGGAAATTTAGAATTAAATTACCCTAATTTGGCCTGATAGTGCATATTATTCAGTTTATGAATCCATCTAAAAAAGTGGAAATGGAGTTCCTTGTGTTCTGACCCATGAAGTGTTGAATAGAGCATTGAATGCCTGTGCGTTAACACTTAAGTGTCAGGTACAGAGACAGCAAAAATTTCCTTAACAAAGCCAATAATTCTGTCTGTGAGCTCTGGAATTTGGAGTATAATTAGTGTACTCTAAGTAAATGATGGGCCCATGTATTTCAAAGGGTGGAGTGGAGTAGAATTAATGTAAACATTTTTTCCTTGTATGCAAGGCAAGAAAGAGAGAGAATTGCCCAGGCAGCTCTTCTGGCTTTTCTCAATTTTGAGTTCTTGAACTTTGAACCTTAATGAAATTACCTACTATGTTTCCTATATAAATAGTTCAGATAAAGTATATACAATTATTTTTCTTCGTTTGCCTTTGTTCAGGAGGGAAAATGCAAAGAATTTTACTCACCAATAGAAGTTGTCTGTGACTATTTTAGTGATTATATTTTAATTTTTCAAGGAAGTAAAATGGCTAGTGGAACTTGCCACTTCAGGAATAAGGATTTTCAATTTTTGAATGAAGTGATACATAGAAAATGTTTTTAACTTTAATTTTTTTTTTTGCTAGTGATTTCTTACCACAGTGGTATAAAAAATATCACCTAAAGCTTTCTTTTTTTAACTGCTGATTATAAATTAAAACCAAATCACAATAAGAAACCACTTTTGCTTCTAATGAACACAGGTGGTATCTTGATGATTGAAGGTAAACATTTTTTTCTGTTATAGGTAGCAATTTTGTGAAGTGTGCCTCTGAGGAATAGACTTGTTTCACTCTGCTTTCCTCCTTGGTTTTGGAGATACTTTTGAGCTCGTGAGAAAACTTTCCCTGTATTTAGCAATGTCCATGCCTTGGATTTCTATGTCTATAAGAATACATGAATTTTTGCTCTGTCTGCTCCCTCAGTAGAGACAGTACCGATCTGCTTATTTGACAAGACTTTGCTGGGAAGCTCTGGAGGGGCTACAGGGCACGCAGGCAGAAAGAGCTTTGCTTGGTCAAGCTTTGTTTCTCTAGGAAGTAATGCTAAAACACACTGTAGTCTTTGAATGTGAGTTTAATTCTGAACTCCGAAGAAGTGACTAGGGAATTCAGTTTCTTGTAGTAGTAGCCTGTATTTTACGTGAGATACGTATCTTATCTAATTTTTATTATTTCGAGGACTGTAAATTCCTTGACTGACTTACGTATTATTTAAATGTAGACGATGCCTTTTCATCTGAAATACTTCATAATTCACTGAACATCTATTTCTCTTTATATTATACTGAATGGGTGCATATACTTTCATATTATACGAATGCTATGTTTCTGTTAATGCTGTGCATTTGTCATAAAACAGTTGTTTATTACTTTGGGAAAAAAGTCACTGTCTAATAAAAAAATAAATGAACAAAATCATGTGAATTTCATAAAAATGAGACTTCTTTCACGGTGCACGTGTGGGGAATGAGGATAGTACCATTTGTCGGTGTTTCTATTCTGTTGGAATTTTCCACTATTAGAAATTGAAGGTACTAACTGATTTAATGTGCATAAAAAAGCAAAGACATGAAGGAGAATTCTCTGTGGATTCAAAACTTATTAAATCTTTGAATTGCATAGCAGTCGAATGCCTTGATACGAGGAAAGTGTTATGCAGTATTGACATTAAACCCTTTTGTATGGTCTTGAGAAGAATCGTGGGATCTTTGTGGTGTCTGTGTGTAGAAATTACATTGTATTTCTCTCTCTGATAATGTAGTGAAGAAAGTTCCAAACCAGAGCCAGTCCCTCCCTCTGTGATTCTGAGGAATGTCCTTATTAACTGCTTCTTCCTCCTTGGCATGCTTGGACATTTCTTTCCACGTGTGAACATTGTACAGATGCTGGGAAAGATCTTTCCACTTTTATTTCCCTTTAATCAAGGCACTGTCCTTTCTTTCCCCTCAGACCATAAATGGGTCCTCTTAATCCTTCCATTTATGTAGAGGATTAACTGCATTGTAAAGGATTGATGTATCTTAGCTTAAATTGAGACGATAGAGTGTTATCTTCTAATGAAAGAAAGCTTTACTTTTTATTGAAAATGCCGTGGTAGAGGTGGTGGGGGATAGCTGCAAAGATCTCAGAGCTCTTACCTGGTCATATGTGTTTAAAGGATAATTCAGACCCAGTCCGAAACCAGTCTAGCTGAGGTTAATTTGAAGCTGAAAGTGCAGCCATCATCAGTCGTGAGATCCAAGGCAAGTGGTAGGTACAAGAGTGGTGTAAGACAGCAGTGTGTTGCTCATGCAGGCCTTCTAGAGAAGCCGAAAAATAGGAAAATGTATCTTACATCTTACTTCAAGCACAGGCAATAGTAGAGCATGAACGTGTTTGATATGGTGGAAAAGAAGGATTTTTTTTTTTCTGTAGTGAATTTTCAAACCAGTCTCTATTTTAAAAACCTGTTTCAGAGTGGTGGGGTTTTTTTGTATACCTGTTAGACAGATGTAATGCATGGAATAAATTTATCCATCTTAACATTGCTTTTGTTACTAGTGGAATAGATTAGATACCTACATTTGGATTATTGCTTGAATAAGAGTATGGGCTTAATTAGTAACTTTGGGGGGTATTATTTCTCCGGATATTTTAAGTAATTGTACTACCTTGAAGTAATTTTTGCAGATTTGTTTTTCCCTGGTTTTCCATATCTTTGATTCCAGGTGAATGTTATTTGTAGGAACAAAGGCCAGTTAATGTATGTTTCTGGGTATCTATCAGAAAAGCAAAAATGGAAGTGGGAAGGTGAGCAATTAACTGAATTTGCTGTTCAAGATACCAGTTTTACAAATACGTGCTACGAAGCCACCCGTTGGCTAGATATTGTGGCCAGTGAAATGTTTAAAACAGGTAAAGTTAAAACTAACTTTCATTTTGCTATGAATGTAAGTCTCCTGATGTATTGCTTAGGTTTTTCATTTCTGCTCCTCAAGAAGAGAGTTTCTCGTGTTGTACCTTAAGGAAAGCATAATTACCACTATCAGTCATACCTCTTGCTGGTGCTACTGTGAGTAAATGCTGGTTCCTCTGTTTTTGTTTTCACATAGAAGAATTGGGCAGGCAGAAGCAAGTATGATGATTATAACAAATTGACAGCTTGTCATTTCAAGAGAATGGCAACATTAAAGAAAAGTGTTTATACCAGCAAGTAGTATAGGGAAGTGTATAGTGATCCTATGTAAACCTTTGTAATTTTCAGCAGAAATAAGTTATGAGTTTTCTGTTTCTGTTACTTTTCCTCTATTTTCTTCCTTTGCCTCACAGTTTCTTCCTTTCTTTCCTGCTGTTATTCCCGTGGCTGCAGACAAGCACATACCTGTGTTAACTGGTGTTTCTGTATGGCTGGGTCCATACATCATGCCCTGTGTACGTCTGTTCCGATGGCGCTATAGAAAAGACCACTTTCATGTCTCCTCGTGGAAAATACCTGTCTGCAGCAGATCCTTTTCAGCTGCCCTTGTCCGTGTTTTGGAAGTTGCACAGTGACAGTGTTTCACCCCTTGCTGTAGAAAGTACTAGCCCGGAGGAGCCCAACATAAACTTTGAAAGCGAAACCAACATCTCTACGGGTCAGTAGAGGAACTGGGAACATTCAGCTGTTGAATATCTGCAACGTTTTTTTGGGAAGGGCTGGAAAACTGTTTCTCACAATTATGTTATTTAGTCATTAATATTAAAAGAATGGTCAGATTAGTGCCGACCACAGAGATTGCTTTGAGAGAACGGTCTGGTTTATTATTTCTGTCTGTCTGGTGTGTGCTTTAAATGGAGGGACAGCATTTCTAAAATTATGTTTTGAAATGCATCGGGATTCAGAAATGAGCTGCTTTTAGAACTGAGTTTTGGTGCCTGCATCCATATGATTAGATAGATTATGTTCTTATCAATGTATATTCCAGGATGTAGTCATTTTTGTGTACATCTCTCTAAAAAGAAGCACAGAAATACAATTTCTTTTTGTTTTACTGATTGTCTTTCCCATTCTTTTATTTTCACTATATTCATTTCAAATACTCTTTTGTTCTCAAATAAGTAGGCATAAAATTTGTTCCTTGCCAAAGGCAGTTTATTACTGTAAATTGTATACTGGTTTCTACAGCTAACGTTACAAAAATCTTATAGCAAAAATGTTTTAAAAATTACTCCTTTTTACAAAACATGATGCTGATCCTTATTGCTGAATTAGGATCTTGCAACTTTTCTTAGACTGCTAACATAACTGTATTAAGGTTTAAGAGGATTGCAAAAACATCTTAGATAAGCATAAAGTTCTCCTTGTTACCATGCTGAGGGTACCACCGTACCTTACAACTGAGGAGAAACATTTTGGTGTATCCACCTTCAGTCAGGATGGACAAGTGGGATAGACCCCTACTTGGAAAGGAATTCTCATGCGTCATCTCCCGGGAAATCCAACCTTTGCTTATGAAGCTAAACTTAATTTTTGCTGACAGCCAGCCTGCTGCAGGGCTGGCTGCTGCAGTTCTTGTAAGATAGCAAGCAATGAAAACTCAGCCTGACTGAGCATTATTCTCATTTTACATCTGCTTCTGCACAGCTGTGTGAAAAAGAAAAACAAAGGTTTATTTGCACTTGGTGGATGTGATTTTCTGCAATGATACACATGGACGTGGGCTACACATATCAGATTTCTATAGTGACTTCTCTCATTTAATTCAGCAAAGCTTTCACTTTTTTCACTGCCGTGGCATGTATTGATTTGCTGGGCTATTTTTGTTTGCTTGTTTTCCCCTCGCTGTTACTTCATCGGGATCTTAAAGCCCCGTTGTGGCTTTCTTTTTTCCATGTAGTTTTTCAGCATGCATGAGAAATGTTGTTAGCAGTACACTTTGTTATCCAATATCTGCCTAAAAGAAAGCAATGAGAGCTGGTACATGGGCCAGTATTTTTGTAAATCTATAAAAAGTACAGTCTGCATTGTTCCCTGTTTGGGTTTTGATTCCTAATTGGTGAGAGCTGTAGCTGGAGTGGCTGAAGCAGTTACTGTTCTGGCTCATCCGGAGCTTTCTACTCCAGCAGCAGCAGCACCGCTCTCACGATGATGTGTGTGTTCCTGAACTGGCACCAGTAGGTACCAACTGGTGCTGATTTCAGTTCAATGTACCAAGTTAGCCTGTCTGTGGCAGCTCGGGAGCATCCCAGTCAGCCATCCTTGTGTAAGGGAGATGTGCGCTTGGGTGAGGACTCCTAGTGCTAGTAACCGTGTCTGGCTATTGTGGTGATGAGATTATTGTAGTTACAAGACTGTATATACACAGATGAACTGTAATACAAAGATGCCATTTAACACTCCTCAGTTACTCCCCAGAGGAAAACTACCAATCAGATAGAAATATTCTGTCCTGCAACCAAATATGGGAAAGAAGAACAGGACTTACTACAAGCAGCCATGGATTAAGTAGTGTTTAAAGAAAAAAAAAATAAAATTGAAAATACAGATGTTAAGGGACATCCTTTTTCAACAGCAGGCCAGAGGCAAGCAGTCAAGGATTCAGACTTCTTCAGTGGTTCCACTCCTGGCCTCGCATACAATTAATTGCACTAATGGTGCTGAAGAAAAGTACCTTTTGTGTTAATTTTTCATTATTATTTTACCCCAGTTTTCTGCTTATTACCAAAGGCACACCTTGTTTATACTCTCTGCAAAAGATTACTAATAGTAATTGGGATTAATCTGTATGATGTTAGAACATTAGTGCCCATGGACTGTTTCCGCTTTAAGTTTTGTAAAAGGAGGGGGGAAAAAAAAAGTAGAAGGAATGACATAACTAACTGTTGAGGTTTTTGTTTATTTTAAATTGTAATCTGTGTAATGCCTGTTAAATTATATTGGTCTCTAGACAATACTTTCCTCAGCTGTTTGAATCTTAAGAGGGTAGAAGTTTAAATTTGTGGCGAATAATATCTACTCTGTGTCCAGGTATTTGACTAGTTACCTTAAAAATAGGAAGCTTTAAGTACTCTTGAATTGTTAAGAGTACAAAGTACTGTTATATTTCTCTTTTTCTTTTTTTTTAACCTTGTTTCAATTTTATGTGAAGGTGTGTGTCTGAGCTTTTCTACACTGTCTAGAAAAGCGGGTATGCAGGAGAGGATGGACTTTTATAAAATTAGCAATCTTACATTAAAACAATGTTTACCCATTACCAAACAAGCCACTACTAAAACCATCTACATGTTTTGTCGTGTTCAAGGTAGAAGAATGCATAATGTAATTTAGATTACTTCATTTAAAGACTTTTCATATTACAGAGTAATACAATGTAGGAATTTCTTGAAGTTTGGGGAAGAGAAAAACATCATCTTCACTGTGCTAATGGCATTTATAGTGCAAAAGCCAAAAGCTGCCCTGTAGTGTTTATGTTCTATCAGACACTGATGGTGTTTTAAATAGGTATTTAATCTTTCTTTACTTAATGAGTATTTTAGGTGTAGTTTCTCTGCTTATATAGACTGAAACTACAAATACATTGAAGGAAATATCTTGAGTCAATATTTTCTGTTACTCATTTCAAGAAATAACTTCTAGTGATACAGATTTTATTATTAAAGTAAAATTAATAGGAACAGGCATAGAGAACAACTTCTTAGTACTTTACATCAGTAGATTTAGGAATTCTGGAATAAATTTAGTGATTTAGGAGTTTCCAAAATATAGTACTTGAAATCTGTGTTATCTTAAGATGCTGCTGTTGAAACACCTTTCCAAGCAAGGCATGAATTGATTTCAGTGAGAGTTTGATGTCAGCAAGGGAAAAATACCTCATACTTCTGCAGATAATTAGACTAGGCTTCATTAACTGACTGTAATGAAAACCTGGTGCTTGTCATGTCCTAGGAATGTAGCAATGTTTTTTCAGTTTCAAGGTAATTTTAGTTATTTTCTTAATAAAAATAATTATGTGAAAAATACAATAAACTGTGTATGTGTTCTGATTCCATGGAAGAAAAACACCTTGTAGTATATAATTTGCAGTTAATTGTAGCTTTTACTTTTTTTTTATAAACTGAAAGTTCTGCTTTTCAGTTACAGTAGAAATGGTTTAACAAATTTGTAATATTGCACTGAAGTTGGAAATTAAGTTCCTAGATATTTTCAGACACGATCTTTTAATTAAAAAAAATAAAAAAGATTAAGTTTAAATATTAAAACGGCTCATAATTTTTAAAATTTTAGAATTGCAGAATAGTTCAGTTTGAGAAGGACCTCAGGATATCTTGAGTACAGCCTCCTCAGCCCTGAGATTAGACAAGGTCTCTTTGGGCATCATGTGGGTTGGATCTCAGAAACCTACAAGGATGGAGACTACAAAGCTTTTTGGGGGAACATATTCTATTGTCCTCATGTTGAAAAAGCTTTTTCTTTCTGTCATGTTGAAACTTCTAAATCTCCAGATACATCTTTTTCATGATTGTTCCTCGACTGTCTATGTTATTGTCTTCAGTTTAGCTCCATGCATAGTTATGCTGTATGTTCTGAAGCAAGTTCTGCTTGACTTGAAGTTGTAAATTATTAAAGTCTTATTATGATTCTATGTAAGAATAAAGGTTATATATTTCTAATGGATAGCCAGACTTCTCGAGAATAATGCAGCTGTGGGTTCAAATAATCACGTTTAATGCTCGACTGTTTCACTTTATGGAAATATATGAGCAGACTAACATTTATTTTAGGAAAGGGTAAGTTAACTGAAGAAGTATTGATTAATAATTTAAAGCCATTTTTGTAATGATATTTTTATTTAAAATTTTAAAAGCCAGTTTTTCATTCAACTGCGAGTTGTTTCTTGCTCTTTTTTTCCAGTGTGGTGGTTTCTCTCCCAAATCCTGAAAATTAATACCTTTTATATTATTAATATTATTTCTGTAATAGTGTATTTTGGCAACATTGTTTATAGTATTTGTCTCTGGAAATCAGTGCACCTAACCTGGAAGTGTGAAAAAAGATAAGGAATGAATAAAGGCCATATAAATATAAACAATTGAACTTTTTGTTGGTATACTTTTGCAAACACTGCATTGAGATAGCGATGTGATTATAGTCCACTGAAACCATTTTGTAGTATCAAACTGCTCTGAAGTATTAAATATTCAAACTAGATTTGCACAGAGTGTTTTTTTTTTTTTTAAACTGTCATAGTTTTCCATAAATTGTTGCTGGCCACTGTAATAACAATTAACATATGATTGTTGGACCCTGCTCTTCAGACTTCTGAGAAGCAGCCTGTAGAGTAAAAGTTTAAATCTCTTTACTAGTAATTTCATAGGTGTATGGGATTAATAGGTGTTTTTCTTCAAAATGAGGCATGCAAATTTAGTTTTAATTATTCCTCATAAACACCAAGGGGACCATGGTATTGCTGGGTAATACTCTAGTAGTTCAGGTAACTTTTGTCAGGAGGCCTGTGTTTTGCCAGCCTGTGTAATTGTAAAGCTTCCAATAGTGATGAAAGTCCATAAGTCAGACACACAGTCATTCTCTGTATTCTGTGTGTTAACATCTGATTCTCTTTCTGGGTCTGATAGATCTCCATTTTCAATCTGTATATTCCAGAAATTTCTGGATCCATAGCCACCAGGCTTTGGGAGCACGTTGGCATCGTTCACAGTCTGTTTGTAGTCATGAATACCTGCCAGCAGAATTTCTAGAGATGTCTCTAGTTAGACTGTCTAAATTAGCTGTTCAGCAGATGGCACTGGAAGAGCACATCAGTGGGAGACCTCGGTGATGCTGTAGTTAGTACAAAATACTAGTGAAGCTGTTGTGGTGCTGAGGGTTGTGAAGAAGTTGAGTAGCGCATTTTAATGTATTCCAGGAAGAGGTGCATGCTGGGCTCTTCTGTTTCAGCTCTTCTAGATATAGACAGCAGAAAAAATTCTACATTTGCAAGTGTATGAGTGTATCATACATCAAGGACTGATTAGTCAGCTCTTTTAATGCAAAATTACTGCTATTTTTTAAGTATATGCAAAGAAAGAATATCTGTATCAATTAGGATATTTGACTTCAGGCTATATTTACTTTCTCCTATCTTAGATAAAATATGCGTAAGAGATGTCATAAAGTAGGGTGGTTCTCATATGGATGGTCTGTTTAGAGGCTTGCTGTCACATGTAGGTGTGTTCAGTTTACTTGAGAGAGCTTTGACCTGAACTGTTATTTGCTAGATTTTACTGTCTTTTCCTGGATGAGTGAGCTGGACTTCTGGATATATATTGGTTCACATTGGAACTTCAAACCTTTTATTGTTTCTTTATATGAAATGTTATAAGGCTAGAAGTAATGAATCATGCATTTGGACCATCATACATTTTGTCTGATAAAGCTATTGACTACTAAGGTAGACTGACAGATATAAAACACTTTCACTCAACCAGGCTCAGTAGTCACTCTGAAAGTAAAAAATTTTGTCTTCTCTATATGCTGGCATAGAGACTTGTTGAGATTATTTTCAGATTTTGGATTTTAATTTATAAAAAATCCCACAATTTGATACAGAAAAACTAGTATGTGATAAAACCCCATTCTTTCAAGTTACTTGCTTAGTCTTTACATAGTTCCTTCACTCAAACATTAGGTAACATTCTTTCGAAGCACACTAATATAAAAAAATAACTTGTGAGCCAGACAGTTTAGAGCTCTATACATGCTGTCTCCCCAGTCGACAATGTGATAATGTTCTTTTATTTTTCTCCATAGCTTAGAAGGCAAATTTTATTTCGTGGTTGCTTTTTTAGGGTCAGGAATTGCAAACAGTGTGATGTACTTCCCACAAGAATGGAGAAAGGTATCTGGTGAATCGGGAATGGTGTTGGAATGAAATGATATGGAAATTGAAATTGTGGATGTCAGTCAGAAGCAGCTGGATTTCAAAGTGGGGTTAATGTGAGGGTTCCCAGGATTCTGGTACTACATACACAAAGACAGTTAAATTTATCAAATGAACAATCACTGAATTTTTCAGTTCAGGAGCAGCATAGAATCCTGAAGTTATGTTTTTCATTTATTTTGTAGGTTCACTTAGTTACATATGACGAGAAGAATACTGTAAATTGGTGAGATGGTTTTAGGGATAGCAGGCCAACAAGACATTTTGAGTCTGCTTTTAATTGACACGTAACTCAACCTCTATCTGTATCTAGCTTCTTTAAATTGGTGTACTTTGTCAATTATTCTCATACACCAGATCTCAGGCATATAAAGCCCACCAAATGTATTCTACTCATATTTGGGGTTCAGTATTTTACTGTTATCCAATTATTCCAAATTATATTAGGCATCAGTATTTCAAACATGAAATTTTATGGTTTGGCATACATCAGTCATAAGAAAAGGAAAATATCTCAATATCAGCTTCAAATTGTGTATGTTTTTAAGGTGTCAGGACTCCAGGCACCACCAAGTTAAAAGTGGAAAAGCAGCGGTGAACTTCTGAAAACAAGTATTAGTCCTGTTTTTTAAGGTTTTAATGTTCATTTATAGCAAGAGATGGTTCTTAGTCTTTTGTTTGCTTGTTTGTTTAGGAAACAAGGTTTTTGGGCATGTTCTTTGCTGATGGCAAGTAAATCAGTTTACAGGCAGAAGATAAATCTTTTAGTTTCTTCCATCTGAGAGAAAGAAAGGGAAGGGGGCTGAACACTGCTGTTTAGTGTGGCGGTTAAGAAAAGGAAATCAGAAGAGCTGAGGATACTCTAAAGAGGGACTTGGGAAATGCTGGAGCTTATGGAAAAACAGAACAGGTGTTCGAGGTCAGGTGATGCAGATTGTGTAGGGAATTTAAAGATATGAGTAGGATACGAATGCAAGTAAATCAAGCTTTAGTGCTTCTGCTGTTCTCAAATAGCAGTGTTCAGCCCCCCAGCAGTGGGGGGGGGGGGGCTGAATACCCCCCTTTTTCAAGGTATTTTGAAGTCCAGAATCTGTAGATGCCTTCTATTGTCTTTTAGTTTGCTTTGGATAAGATCCTTTAGCCTTTGTGTACTCGAGGACCACAAACGTTAGGCTGTACAAGAGTAATAGTCAATAGAGACTGCTTTTTGATTACAGTAATCATTCTTACATGCTTTTATGCAATTTTTGAATGTTTGTTTAAGAAAATCATATTGTTGATAAAACTTATTTTACATCATCGTACTACTTTTCTCAGTTGCTTTTATTGTGCTACCATGGGAGAAAATTGGGAAGTGTGTACGTAAAAGATGTTTTACTTTCCCCTTAGTCCCCTACTCCTGGAAGATTTCTTGAAAGACTTTGGCTTCTTCAGCTTGCCATGCTTGGGCTGGAGCCAGGCTGCTGCAGTTTGCTGTTAACATAACGCGTATTTGGAGTTAAATGACTATATGTTAAAATGGCTACTACTGACTGTAGTACCCACTTCTGTGGCAACGGCAACTTCCCCCTGTTCACTTTCACTTCTTGTTCTTTCCACCTTTGCAGAGATGCTTGCTTTGGAAGGCCTCGCTGACATTAACAATTAAAAAAAACTCCAAAACATCCAACCCAAAAAGCCAAACCCTAAGCACAAAAACCAAGCTGAATTTAAGGAGAGGGTGGGTACTTGAACTCTGGAAGATGACAGCTGGCAGGAGTTGACTATGAGTTGAGCAGAAGTGTCCACTTAGTCTTGGCAGAAGTACTAGAGGAAGAAAAGCTCTAATAGTAGTAGGCAAGGAGAGCCTCCTTTATATCTAAAAGAGAGGTTGGAAATCACTTTTCTTTCATAGAAGTTCATGGTTTGCTCTAAACAGTTAGTACTTTTTGGTTAATTTCTCTCTATTTTTTGACTGGAGTTAATTTTCCTGTAATTATGTAACTATTTGAATATTGCTCAACTTTCCTGTGTAAAGAACATATGACCTTGTAAGACTGTGTTTTGAGGACTAATCACAGTTTAACCTGTATGTAGGAATACTGTTAGATAGAATATTTTCTATTTTTATCTTCTATAGTTAATTTTGTGGGGTTATTTTTAGGAGCCTCCTGAAAGAGAAGCGTATTTCTGTGCCTGAAAAGTATATATATGTGCATTAAATATACATGCCTATGAGTGTGGTGTAATGTGTGTGTATATTTTAAAAATAGCATGCTAAAAGCAGAAAAAAAGTTGTGGAAATCTCCAAGGCAGATGTAGTAGATTAATTTTTTTAAGCCTGATTTGTTTCCAAATCAGCTGTTTGTTTACTTTTATTTGATGCCTGTTACTTAAGTACGGCAATTTCTGTTTTGTTTGGAGAGAGGGAAAACCTTATGGATAATTTTAAAAATACTTCTTTTGTGAAGTTAATTGTTTTTTTATTTGTTTCCAGGAAATGGCTCTTGAAGTTAAATGAGGCTGGATAAAACACATAAATGAAGCAGAAGCTGCTCTGCATGTGTTAGGGCTATATCACCACAAGCATTGCTGATCAGCCAGACTTGGTAACTTGTCATAATGAAGAAAATTAGTCTCAAAACAATTCGCAAGTCCTTTAACTTAAATAAAAGTAAAGATGAAAGCGACTTTGTAGTGGTTCAGCAGCCATCATTAAGTGAATTTGGAAAAGATGACTCCTTGTTTGGCAGCTGCTATGGTAAAGATTTGGCTAGCTGTGAAGTCAATAGTGAAGATGAAAAAGGAGGCAAAAATAGATCAAAAAGTGAAAGCTTAATGGGTACGTTAAAAAGGAGGCTTTCAGCAAAACAAAAACAGAAAGGCAAAGGCAGCACACCATCTGTAAGCTCTGCAGATGATGATACCTTTTCTTCCTCATCTGCTCCAATAACCTTCAAAGATGTGCGAGCTCAAAGACCTCTGAGATCTACGTCCCTCCGTAATCACCATTACAGTCCAACTCCCTGGCCCCTTCGACCTACAAATTCAGAAGAGACTTGCATCAAAATGGAAGTGAAAGTCAAGGCTTTGGTCCATTCCTCTAATCCAAGCCCAGCACTGAATGGCGTTCGAAAGGACTTCCATGACTTGCAGTCAGACAACGTGTTCCAGGAACAAAACAATGCATTAAAAAATACGGAATCTCAGAACGGGGACTTGCATCTTCATATTGATGAACATGTGCCTGTAGTTATTGGATTAATGCCTCAGGACTACATTCAGTATACTGTGCCTTTAGATGAGGGAATGTATCCTTTGGAAGGATCACGTAGTTACTGTCTGGATAGTTCCTCACCCATGGAAGTCTCAACTGTTTCTTCCCAAGTGGGGGGAAATGCTTTCCACGAAGAAGAGAGCCAAGTGGATCAGGATGTAGTCGTTGCACCAGATATCTTTGTGGACCAGACGGTGAATGGTTTGTTAATTGGTACCACGGGAGTCATGTTGCAAAGCCCAAGAGTTAATCACAGTGATGTCCCTCCGCTCTCACCTTTGCTACCTCCAATGCAGAATAATCAAATCCAAAGGAACTTCAGCGGCTTGAATGGCACAGACGCCCACGTGGCTGAGAGTATGCGCTGCCATTTGAATTTTGATCCTAACACTGCCCCTGGAGTCGGAAGAGTTTATGATTCTGTACAGAACAGCGGTCCTATGGTTGTGACGAGTCTCACAGAAGAACTGAAAAAACTTGCAAAACAAGGATGGTACTGGGGCCCCATCACGCGCTGGGAGGCGGAGGGAAAATTAGCTAATGTGCCTGACGGCTCGTTTCTTGTCCGAGACAGTTCTGACGATCGCTATCTCTTAAGTTTGAGTTTCCGTTCCCACGGAAAAACTCTTCACACTAGAATCGAACACTCAAACGGTAGGTTTAGCTTTTACGAACAACCCGACGTGGAGGGACACACATCTATAGTTGACTTAATTGAACATTCAATCAGGGACTCTGAAAACGGAGCTTTCTGCTACTCGAGATCCCGGCTGCCTGGATCAGCAACTTACCCCGTGAGACTGACCAATCCAGTGTCTCGGTTTATGCAGGTGCGTTCCTTACAATACCTATGTCGTTTTGTAATACGTCAGTACACCAGGATAGACCTGATTCAGAAACTACCTTTGCCAAACAAAATGAAGGATTATTTACAGGAAAAGCACTACTGAAAGCTTATGGGAATCTTGCATCTTGCACTTTGGGAACAACAACAACAAAAAGAGATTGCGTTACAGTTTACAGACTTTCATTATTGTCAAAATCTTTTGCTGCCATAAAAATATTTCATTTTTGTGTGTAAAGAAAAGTAATGCATTTGGATTTATATTTGTTTTGGGATTTTTTGTGTATTTTGGGGGGCTTTTTTTTTTTTTTAAAGAATGATCTCAAGTTTATTTTTAGAAGTGTGAAATAGCTATCTTTCATCAGTGTGCAGATTAATCACAATGTGAATGATCAAATTCTCCTTAATTTCCCCCAAGTCCTTTGCTGCTATCCACTGTGATTTTTATGCATTGAAAGCACATTTCATGTGTATTCAACCATAAGTAAAATTCAAATGAAACTTGTTGAATGGATTTTTTTTTTTCCCCTTTATAGTAGCCTGTTTGAAAAAAATGATCGTGGATAAAAACCATACTGGTATTCTAAATTACAGAATTTATGTCTATGTTAAAAATTATTTCCTAGTATCCTAATTATAAATTTCTATGGAGATATGCCCTAGTGTAGAACTTATAGACAGAGCTATGTGATAAGAACGTGGTTATGTGGCATATCTGTGGGGAAAAAAACCTGCTTTTCTCTTAAGCCTTTATTGTCTGTACGATATTTTTGTTTGAGAAGGTTGGTTCAGCCACCTTCTTGTCTCAGTATTTTGTCCTTCTAAAAATGGCCTTTAAAAAAAACAGAAGTCTGTGAAAGCTGATACATAGTACCTATAAGGAAATTGCGGTATTGGGGTCTTGTCAAATAATACCTTTTAAAAATCATGTAATCAGTTAAATAAATGAACACCTACCGTGTCCCCTCTTTGTGTCCTTTTCCCTTCTACCTCCTCTTGGGGGATGGAGTGGGGAGAGCTGGAATTTCCTAAATTTGTAGGAAGACTTTAGGAATTGTGATTCTATAAGCATAAATTGATAAGCCATTTTAGGGATGTAGTAAAATTTCTGATAGGATGATTCGTATAATATATATTCAAACTACTTGAAGTGTTATAATTTTCTGCATTTTTTTCACTTCAGAAATGCAGTAATACACTAATGTCCTTTGGATTGTTTTCCCCTTTTTTGGATATCCTTTGGGGAGGAAGGAAGAGGACTGATAACATTTGGGGTGGAAGATGCTTAAATGCATCTCTAAAGCTCTAGTCTCATAGCCTTTCAAATTATGGGGAAAAGGGGTTTGGATGTACATTGACCGCAGAAAATGTTTTGGTTTACTGTCATGAAAAATGTTTTGACATATGAAATATTGAATCAAGTAAATGTTTGTATCTGTCAAAGATTCTGGCATTTGAAAAGCTTACAGTTATTCTAACCTGTAGGACAAAAAAAAAAAAGTCTTTCAGTGGGGAGTACAGATTCTACACCATAATATTTTCTTCATGCAAGGTTAATCCATGGCTTTTTCCGGGTTTGTTTCAAATTTTTTTTTCCACCATGATTCTATCATTTTCACGAGTTATTTGTTAAAGGGGTCATGACTGGCTTGGGAGGGAGGCTTGCTTTGCCTGCCTCTTCCAACCTGCTTTGTATTTTAGAATATTTTCTTCCCCATCTCTGGTTGGAGTTGAGTCAGTAAGCAAGATGTTCATCTTTGATACAGTTTCCATGTTTAGGTCGTTTTCTTCTTGTTTAATCTAGCCTTTTGTCCCCTAAAATTAGTCTTTAGTAATGAATACAGTATTGCTGCAAGGTGGTGCAATAGCACTACATCTTGGGTTGCCTGAATTGATAGACTAAATTTATATTTTTTTAATTTATTTTTTGACCATAATGTTTAACTAAAAAAGAAAAAAAAAATCAAAGGCAGATAAAGGCTGCCTTTGCTTTTAAGGGAGGGAGAATAAGGATTTCTTCTTTAGTCTAATAAAGTTTTAAACTTAAAAAAAATCTAGAGCAGTCTATATGTGTAATTTGTTGGCTTTGCCATTGAGATATATGTATGCAAGTGTGAATTCTGTTTTCTTTTTTTCCTCTATTGACTTCCCCCCTGCCCCCCCTCGCCCCTGAATCAGGATTACTAACTTTATTCAAAAAGGCACAATAACCTATTGTATGGTACAGTGTTCTGATTCTGTCTGTGGGGAGGAAAAAGAAAATCATTTTTATGGATTTCAGATGCATACTTTTGGAAGAAAACCCCTGGCATTTTCTTCACTTTAAAAATTCTTTCCCTGTACAAGCTAGAGGGCCTGTGCATTCTACAGAATCTTTGAAAGATTACAGTATATTAAATATTTTCTTTGCCATTAATACCACTATTGAATGCATTAAACGTATGTTTTTACTATGCCACATGCATTAATTTAGCAGTCATTGCATTGAAACTTAACTAGTTCAAACTGTAATATCCTGGTCTTATTGCTGAATTGGAAAATGTGTGAGAGCACACCTGCTAAATTTCTTGCCCATGCCATTATAAAGTTCCGTTGGTTCACTTACATGTGTTGATGCTTTTTTAAAAAACAAACAAACAAAACCAAACAACTAACAAAACACTTTAGTTCAGCTTTCCACTCTTTGAATTGCCTTCCTTGCTGTGTTCTTCATCTGCAAACTTAATCTAGTCATTAACTTTGTCATTTATTCCCCTCTCTGAAGCTTCCACAAAAGGAACACTGTAAAGTGCTTGGCACCTGGGATGTGAGAACCATATAGCACTTTGTTTCTGAATAAAAAATGGTGGTGATACTTCTACTAAGCTCAAAATACTTTAAAACAGTAGTAAGTGGACACAAATACTTTCTTTTACTGGTTTCATTAATCAGAACCTTGCAGTATTCTTTCGTGCTGAGGTAACTGGCAAATCAGGAGAAGAGACCCAGAAAATTGACCTTGAAAATATTAAAGATACTTACAGTTTCTTATAGTAAAGATTAGTATAAAAGAAACAGCAACGTTTAGTTATGAGACAATTTAGAAGTACTCACAGTAACCACACAAATTGTATTGATTCTGCTTCATGAAAATTAGAGGAATAAAGTGCCCTTGACAAATTAAAGATAGGTGATCAAGGATATTTTTGGGACCTTTGGAAGTAGACACACTAGGAATAAAAGCTATAATCCTTATTGAGTAAAAATAAAGCTATTTATTCAGCACAACAGTTTTAAGGGTTCAAAAGATATGCTTTTTATGTAATTGAAATGTGGGAAAAAATTTTGGAAAATGAAACTATGAAATAAAATTCCTTTTCTTGAGCATCTGAAATGATTGATTTTATTGATAACATTGTCTGTTTTACCAACTCGAAGAGTAAAATACCACCATATATATGGAAATAGAAAAATAAATTTGCACGGTTTTCTCTGGGTTTTTTTTTTTCCTTTTGTAAGCTAGTGTTACAGACAACTGAAAGTGATTTTTATTCTTTGATCCATTTGAAGGATATGGCACTTATCCTGCTGTTGACATAGTGAATGCCATCTTTTTATCAAACTGTTTTTGTCAGAAGGATCAGAAATGCAATTATTAGTTAAACTCTTTGTTCTCAGATGAGCTGACTTTACATTTTGTTAAAGCTAATTTCTTTCTGTGAATATTGATTGCAGGGCTCAGTGAAATCTGTGCAGTTTTGTTTTGATGCATTTCATCTATATGAATAATGGAATTAAAATTTTAAACAGCGTACCAGCAATATATGGGCTATGACTCTGATGAGGAGTATCTCTCTGTTACTGAACTGTCAAATTCTGACCTAAGATATGGATAAATTGATGATTGCCAATTTAATTTCTTAAATTTTTTTTTACAACTGCAAAGAATAACGATTACAAGCATTTTTAAAAAATAAAATATGGGCTAGATTATAGTACATAATACAGGAAATATGGCATTGTTGTATCTGGGAAGTGTTCTAAATTCTACACCGATTAATGAAAAATTCTTAAAGAATTTTGTATGAATACATATTGGGATAAAGAATTTTTATAGTGATGATGGAGTGCCATGAAGTTAATACTTGCAATCCAGATTGCTGTAGTTTACACTTTTCTCTGTTTCAGACCTGGTGTGCACTGTTTGTACTAAGCACGCCACAGAGTGAATTATCCAAAGTCCATTGATTTTAATGTGTTTTGGTTTGTAAATGAAATTATAGTAATTTCTTGCACATTTTTGAAAAAGTAATTGTATAAGGATTTATGTATCTGCTTCTGGATACAGTGTGTAAATAAAAATTTCATTCACAAAAGGCTTTGTGGAGTGTTCTATATCTTAAAGTTGTTCTAAAATGGAAAAACGGAAAGACTGCAAAATTTGGGCATCTGACTTAAACAGTTTAATGGTTAAAATTTAAACTATTATTTTTTTAACACCTACTAATTGACATGCCAAAACATTTCTGTGTACTGATTATATTAATTCCTACTTTTCAAAGAAGAAGAAAAAAATGCCAGAGCTTAATTACAATATGATTTTTAAAAGTTCTGTATGCATATGGTAAGTTAATTTTTAAAATAATTTTTGTTGTGTTCTTCCTTAAAAAAATTACAGAACTTATAACAAAAATCTGTATTTCTACTAGATGTATGTTAAAGCTAATATACCATGTCTTGGCTTCCAAGCAAGCAAATAGTTCTTACTTGGTTCCAAGGTAAAAAAAAATTATATAAGGTCTTGATCTTCATATATTTACTTGATGCTGTCCTGGATTTATTTTTGAGAGGGAGTGGCATTTTAAATCCTGGGAAATCACACAAACCAGATGATCAAGGATAAACAAATTTCTGGGTTACAAAAGATACATGTAATTATTTGTATATATTTATGTGGCTGTGACTTACAGACTTGCTACTCAAATTCAAGAAAATACCACCTGCTTATTAGGTCTTGGTTATAACCATTTCGTTTTCGTTTGTGGTGGAGTGGGTTTTTTGGTTGTTTTGGGGGTTTTTTTTGGTGTTTTGTTTGTTTGCTTATTAAACAAGCCTTGGTAACTAGCAATTACTCTTCATATTGTCCACAGCTTACATGTACTTTTCAATGTGTTCTGTAACTTAATCCCTAAAACAGTAAGGAGAAATAATTCATAGTCTTTGCCATTTCAGAGGAAGCTGACTGCTGCTGGGGCTGGTACTGCCCGCCCAGGGGGGTGGGTGCTTCACAGAGCATCTCGGTGGGATTTTGTTAAGTCTGCAGGATGCTCTCACCTGTCTCCGCTCCAGAAAATTCGGAGAGAAAGAAATGTTTTCTTGGTAAGTGAAAGGTGGGTGAGAGTTAACTTTACAGCCGCCTAGCATCATCCAGGCAGGGCTGAAGTGTTTCTAATCAAGATGCCTGTAATCCTAATTGTTTCTACCTCGCGTTCAGTCAGCTTGGTAGCTGTGGGAGTGGAACAGAAACGCTAAAACGCTGCCAGGTTCAGAAAGCTTATCATCTCTCTGATCACGTAACCCTTGTACCAAGACCCAAAGCGGGGCTTGGGGGCGGGGAGGTGAAGTAAGTCATCCTCTGCAATTTAGGGAAGACCTTGGAGATTAAAAACCTGTAAGATCTAGTTGAAATCCGTAACATTTAGGAAACAATATTTGATCGATTCCCTCCAGGACATAAAATTTGCTTGTGGTTTGTGCTTTTTTTCCCATTCGCAAAGGCTGGGGTTTGGCTGAGTGTTTTTGCATCCCTTGTCTTTTCTGGTAAGGTAATGCCTACTCTTTCCTGTTAAAGTAATGTAAAGTCAGAACAGGATATTGTAGGGAGTGGAGACAAGGGTTATTTGTTTGTTTTTGAAGAATGGCTCAGAAGCAGGAGATGTTCTGCCTCCTGAGGGAGCAGTCTGTGATTCTCTCAGACCAACTTTCTCCAGGAAGTCGTAAGCCCTTATGAAACAGACCTAAAAAAGAAAGGAATATTTCCTTGTATAGAATGAGAAAGGAAAGGTAAATGAGACAAGTTTCACTTTCAGTGTGTGAGAATGAGTAAGGTTGGATGCTCACAGAGGAAGGATGCGTGGTGGAGTCTGGACCGCTCCTGACACTGACAGCTTAAGTGCCATTTGGGTAATTGTGTGTTTTGGAGGGAAGAATCAACATACTGTAGAAGGAAGAGGAGCTGTAGCAAGGGTTATTCAAGTTTTGTAAAAATTAAGAGCAGCTGTATCTGAGGCTAAACATGTGTTATGCCTTCATCCGTTCTTCAAAAGTTCTTAACTTTCATTTGCAAAAATTTTTAGTTGCAGTTCCAATTTTTATGTCTCTCTGATGAGGCATCGTGTTCTCAGCTGAGCCTGCTCCAGTCAGAAAGGCCGTTTTTTAAAAGCAATCCCTGTCAGTTCCAGCTATTTAAGTAGGAAATATTGCTTAAATAGATGGAGGAAGTAGTGAAAATATATTTTCCAGAATTCTTCATTAAATAGCTAGGGTGTCTATCATCCTGTGATCAACATCATACCTATTTCTTAACAACACATGCTATCCTTTTATTAAACACCTTTCAACTAAGAAAGAAAGGAAAATACCTCTTGAATGAATGTCTCAGGATGTCACTGGATGCTTATGTGTTTGACCACATTGCATCAGCCAAGGGAGTATCTGGGCTGAAGAGGTTTTTGGCAGTCTTGCTTTCCCACAGCCCACATTCAACACACCAGCTCTCCAGCAGGAGACAGCAGCTGTCTTGTTCAGTTTCTGGTTGGAGTTTGTTTGGACTGTCAAAAGTTTTTTTTTCTGTGTCTATTGCTATAAACTGATGTTTCCACTCAAAAGCATACTTTGTTTTCTTTCAGAGCACCTTTCTTTCTTGGTTATCTGCCCTCTATCGCTCCAAGAAGAAAATAAATTACCTTGTGAATGTTTTAACCTTCCTCAAACCTGAAGAGAAAACTTCTGGTTTAAATAGTCCCATTTTGAGCTAATGGGAAAGTTACCTGAACTGTTTTGTGCAAGTAGTGTTTTCAGTCACTCTTAAGGATGCTGAAACCTCTAAAAGACTTGATTGTGCAACAACTTCTGAGATACTCTGTAGTACTTAAGAGTCTAGAGTTAAGCTTGGACTATGCCTAGACTGGAAAACCTGAAGTCTGTGACATTAATCATTATCTTTTTCTATATATGTTTTTGACTTCTGTGTGGGAGCATCAAAGGATGGGCACACCAGTAAAATAAAAACCATTCCTGTTGAGGCATTGTGCCTTGTCACAATACAAGGTTCTGCTTAGCTCTGCTGAATGGACAAGCTGTTAAGGAATTTCCTGAATCCCAGACAGAAAAATGTAGCTCTTATCATTCCTGAAAAAGAGAGGTGTTTGTGTGCAGGGTAGGTGGCACAGCAGGTGTGACTCCTGGTGTGTTTTCTGCCTGTGTTGAGAGAGTCCACAGGTGATATGACCTCTCGTGGGTGAGTTGATTTTAACTTTTGACTTCTTTTTCAGATCTTGTCACTAATGGTAATATGCTGCTGGTTGGCAAGACTCTCCTGTCTTTGTAGGCTGTATTGAAGGTGAAAGATACCAAAGTGCAGATCCATGGCAGAATTGCTCCTTTTTCTCCCTCATCTGATACAATTAATGAGCAGTTTTCAATTTTCTGACTTCCCCTTCTGTTTATCTTCATGTATTGTTTCAATTTCAGTGGATAAATGCAAACCTAAGAAATTATAGATGATTGGAAATTGTTATTGTTTCTATATTTTCAGTAGGGAATATTTTGGTCTGATTACAAGCTGTTGCATGAAATTTAATATTTACGTCATCAACATCTTCACACCAGTTAGATGTTAGGAAGCATTCATCAAAGAATCATTTTAGTTGGGAGCTAATTAACTACTTGTGTGGGTTAACATAATGCTGAGAGTGAAGATAACCATACCATCATCTTTTGGTACTTAATTTACTGAATATCCAAGTTTCTAATGAAGATAATTAAATACTTAGAATGAAAGTTGTAACCTCTCATAATTAGACCATTACCTTTTTTCCAATTAACAGTGGTATTTGGGAAAAAAAATATTTAAATTCTATTTTTCTTCAACCTGTTAATTTTGGAAAATGTAGCTTTACATGTAAAAAATATAAAATAAATTTTTGTCACTGTCACATCTTCAAATGAACATTGACCTCAATAAATTTTCAAGTATAATTAATTTTAAATGGAATCCTAGAACAGACAGTTTCACATGGATAGTCAAGAAGCAGAATTTTAGACAGAAAGACTTTTGTTTCAGAAACAGTAATTGCCATCATAATCATTAAAGACTACTTTCTGTCTCTAAAAATCTAATAACATATGAATTTAATATTGCTTTATTCCAATATAATAAAAAGGCTTTCCAACTGTAATGAGATACAAGAACTAAGTATTACTTTCACTGGCATCGTTCTATTGAAATGCTGAGATATTAAGTGGAAAATTTCTAATATGGCTAATGTCATAGTTCAATGACAAAAGAAGCCTGTCTTGAGAAAATCCCTGTCTCCAGTTACCCCAAAATCCCCAATCCTTCCTTTTTTACATGAATGCCATGCACAACTGGAAATGTAAAAGGTTTGTGAAAGAACTGCAACAAAATAATCAGCACGTAAGGTTTTTTTCAAGTATGGCTAATCTAGTTAGAGTTCAATGTCATAAATTATATACAAATAACTCTGTGCTCAAGACAAAAATTATTCTAGGGCATCATTAAATACACAAATGACAAGTGACATTATGAAAATATGAAAATAATTTTTAATGAATTTGAGTTTCAAGTAACTTTTCAGTGACTTAGTTATTCCTCCAAGAACCAATAACAATATTACTCAAAAAAGACTGATTTTCTAAGATAACTTATGGCTTCTAGTTAATATCCAAATTATTTGGTCCTTTTATGAATTTAATTATGTCAGAACTAAACTTGTTGTGGGGTCTAAAAGGGATGTTTTTGTGGGAGTTTTTTCTATGAGTTTAGGTTGAGTTTTTCCGCAATGTTGTCAGCTCCGTTTGGTAGAGATTTGCCTTTTTAAAATGTTAGGTAATGTGTTCAGACATCGGAACAATGTAGTACTTGTAAAACCCTGAATATTTTATGGTATCGAATATGTGATGTACAGTGCAATGTAAGAGAACAAAATAGTTACCAAGATAATAGCTCTGAGCTCCTAGAAGAAAAGGCTTTATTTATTTGCTTTCAAAAAAATAGATTATACTGTTTTTTTGTTTTCCATCATAAAATTGAGTTTTTAAATGTGGCAAAATCTACTTGAAGAGTAACAATGTATTAAAAATCACAATCTTCTTTTAAAAAAACAATGATTATGTTTTACCATGTTGACACTTCTTCACATGCATACCTACCTTGGAATACAGGCGTGCGTGGAGGCGACAGTTCAGACTGATATTTACAACACCATCTCTCCCGAAGATTTAATTGTGCATTTTGGTGTCATTTTCCCCAGTTGCCCTTGTAGCTGACATGGTCGCTGACACGGTCGCTGCATGGCATATTCATATTAAAACCTACATGTGACTTGATAAAATCTATGCCTTTGTATTGGGGAGGAGGAGAAAGTAACAACAGGAGCATCGTTCAGTTGGCTGGTGTTGCACACCCCATCCGATTACTCAGGGTTCATACAGCCCCATGAAGGGGCTCCAGGTAAGACCTGAGGGTTAAACTGGCTGCTTCAGTAAAGTGGTAATGGTTGTTGCTTGACAACTAGAAGGAAGTCATCTGAGGTCAGGGAAAGCAGATAAAGTATTTGTTTCTGGAAATCTCTGTAGAAATCTTCCACGTATGTACTAGTTCCTGATGCTATTAATGATTTAAAAGAGGCATTCTCAAGAATTGTTGTAACAAGAATAAGAATAACATGGCTGAGAAATGAGCTTCCATTTACAGCTTATGCTGCTAATCACATTCTGCCTGTCCCAAGTATGACTTGCAACTACTCAGGGTCACCATAACTAGCCCGCTGTTGAAATAGCATGCGTGTTTCTGGCCAGGGGTAATGAAATTATTTCAGGTAGACGATGTACCGAGAGTGAAGTGAGATCAATGATTCATTATCTTTCATAAAACAAGATCTAGAGCAAAAAAATGAAAGTATGAGGGACGGGTTCAAAAGAAAGAAGAGGAGGAGGTTCATACAGCCAATCTTAACTTGTGAAGCTTTTTTTCACGGGATGTTTTAGGTGCTAAGAATGTGTGTGGGTAAGAACACAATAAGTTCATCTGTTAAAAATACTTGCACTTCTGCTAAATGCGAAGATGGCACAGGATGGCAAAAAGGGCATTCAAAGGGCAGGTCGGTTATGCTTCTCCTATTCTGGTCATCTTTTCCAGAATTGAGTTCTAACTGGACAAATGTGATACTGAGCTAGGAGGGACTTTGGACTGAATCTGTATCTATGCTTGTGCTTTTACATCTGATGAGAAATTGTAAATCTTGAAAACCTGTCTAACAGCTCTTGTTTCTATATTTTGGGGTCAGTAGGAATTTTAAGGATGAATGCATTTTTGATCATTGTGGGAAATATTACTTTTTCTTTTTTAAGGAAACATTAAACAGAACAGTAAATAATTCGGCATTTGTAAGGCAAAGGATTTCTTGAAGCTGGAGCATCTAACAGGTTTTTCATGAAGTACTTCTGTACATTTTTTAGTGCAAAGCCAGTGTTAAAATTAATTCGAGAACTGCTTCACATTCATTCTAGCACTGAAAGCTTTGAAAAACATCATATCCAAGAGAGATATTTGTATTTGAACCAACATAAAATCTGTGTAGTATAAATATTTCAGCACATAAGAACAAGAGGAAATTGGAAATTATGTTCTTTCGCCTGCGCTTGCTAAAGCAGTGCTTTCATTAGCATATTTATCTGCACAGAAAGTGATTGAAATGTCTGTGTCTCAGTTTGTATCAGAAGAAAATCTGACCTGATCCTTATGATTGATTGGAAGCATACTGACATCTTTATTTCATGTCATATTGTAATTCTTCTATTGTTGGTTGGTTGGTTTGTTTGAAGTTGCGGAGGTGATGAAATATCTAGGGGCAATAAAGAAAAAATGGGGAAAATGAAGAAAAGGTTATTCATACTTCTGTTTCTATATGCAAGTGAAAAAAAAAAGAAGAAATACTACTAGAGTTGTTGGAGACATCTTGGGTAAAGATGACTATCAACACAACCTTTACAGGGCTTTTGCCTTTTTGTGTGTGTGTGTTTCTGAGTTTATTTGATGACAGATCTTCGCAAGTAAATAATGTCTAAGCTTCATAATTTGATGCCTATATCTATGTTTTCTCCAATGCATTTTGCACCTTGTTCCTTGAGATGTTTCAGAGATTATGTTTTCAAAGATCTATCAGAAAACAGCTTTTGATTTTTTTTTTTTTATTCTTATTTTTCTCTTAAGGGTTACATTGCTGTAGGAGCAAAATAGTGGAGTCTAATTTTTCTGTCCTGAATAGTCTTGTAAAAGATCAAATACTCAGCTAATGAATGGATTAGAGCTTTTTCTCATTGCTTTACGAGTCCCAGATATTTCCCAATGGAATTATATAAATAGATTTTGATAACGAACAAAGGGAAGATGTATTTTATTCCAAAAGTACAAATGCTGAAGGGCATGTCAAATGCTGTAAGTTTTTTTTTTTTTAAGAGAGAAATTGAAAACCACCAAAGATTTTGACCAAAGCTTTGTTGTTTTTTTTTTTTTTTAAATGGTGGGAAATAATTAAAAGAAATAAGTGCATAATAATTGATTTCCTAACTCTAAAATGGTATTAGAAGGATCTGCATCACTGAGAGGTACAAGAAAATATGGGGTCTCATGTATGTATAACCACAAAAGCTTATGCATCCCCACTTCCTTTTCAAGGTTGATTTTGAAAATGTTCCATATTTGGAACTGACCCTGCTGATAGTATTACAGGAAGAAAAAGAGCGTATTTTTTATGTAGTAAAAAAAGAGGGTTTTTTGGTTTGCCTTTTTTTGTTTTTTAAATCTCAAATTCTAATTTGAGAGGGTGGATATTGTGAAAATGTGTCAATCAACTGAAATTCTTGCCTTTCTCTAGGGATCTGTTGAGAATAGATGCTTATCCTTTTGATAGGAGGTTATAGCCAGTGTATCTTTTTAAACACAATTATTTTGGGGGCTGGAGAAATACAGAAAAAAAAGGATGAACACAAAAGGCTTTTACAAGTTTCAATCTTAGACTTAAAACCATGCACGCTTTAAATAATCATGATGCAATTGGGAGGATGGCAAAAACTAAAAATGTTTACATAATATGTAGAGGTTATGTATTATTAAAACCTCATCTATCTTTAGTAATAAGTTAGTATATATCCTCATATGTTAAGAGTAATGCATGCTGTATTTTGGAACTGTATTTTAATACCCTCTGAGCAAACCTGAAGCTTTTCCCTGTCTCGCACACTGATCCTACTTGCAGTTTTTCAAACGTCATACTTCTTTTCTTAGGCACACAGTACTACTAATATATGCAATATTTTATTACCTCATAAAAATCTTTGCCTTTTTATTCAATGTCACACAATTCTCTTAAACATAGTTATTTGCAGGCCTAAAGCATGAAAGGTTAAAAATCAGGACAGAAAAGGGAGCTAATTTTTTTCACTTTGAAATGCTAGCACCCCGGTATTCATCTTCTAAGAAAGAAAACAACAATTAGTGGGTCTCTGTTGTCTAGCACAGGTTCTATTGTAGCTACCAGCAGCTACTTATGTCTTTGCCTGTTAAAAATCCGAAACAGCATTGACCATTTCTAAGTCCTGTCCCTCAGGGTCTGTACAAGAGCAGAAAAACTGTGATGAATCTTCCTTTTTCTGTCTGAAAAGGTAGTTGTATACACAATGAGATATCTACTAGGAGGAAGGACAGAAGACAACCTCTTCTTGATAAGACCAAAATTTACCTAAACCTATCTGTAGGAAAAAAACACCAATAACCCTCAGAATGTTGATGTTTCACTTTTTTCTCCCTATTTTGTATGCACTTATATATCTGGTTTTAATTCTTGATGCTAATTTTGGCTGAGCTGAGACTTATGTAGCTGAGACCTTGTAACATTTATACTGAGCCTCAGTAAACTTGGCAGAACAACTGGATAACAACAGATCATCACTGGACAAAAAAGATGTGAAAAGAAAATAGATTTTACGCAAAGCACTATGTTTTGAGTTGAGTAATTTTGAGGGGAAGAGGTGAAGTAAACACTAGACTAGACACAGATCCCAAAGAGATCACCTAACTTACTCAGATGAAACCTACTCAAAGGAAAAATTCCAGAGTTACTTATCTGAACATATAATGTATCTGTCCATTTCTGTGCATGTATGGTTGTGCACATATGTATGACTGAGTGATGAAGGACACTGAAGAAGTTCAGGCAGTTCAAAGGAGCATCTAAGACCTTGTAAATACACTTGTGAATTACTCTCATGTTATCACAAGCAACATCATAACATGTAGACAAATGTTTACTTTGTAAACTTCTGTAATTGCATAGGTGTAAGAATAAATATCTTGAAAGCATGATATGGAGATGTAAAAAAGTGCATTTCTGTATGGCATGTATTAATGAAGACTTACTTAGAATTAAATGAAGGCACTTGTTTCGTCTTTGTTTTCTTCTAAGCTCCATGTGATCTCTCTTGTGCTAAGTAGGCTTAGGGCAAGAAACTACATGTAGAAATTGAAGCTTGGGAGCTTAGTACCAAAGTTAAAATTTTGGCTAAATGGTATGAAATACACATTGCTTAAAAGATAATTCCCAGAGTGCTGTACATGAGTGAAACTTCTTATTTTTTTCCTTGTTAACTAAATTAACCAATAGTATCTTCTGGGTCTGTGTTTCCTGTATTTAATATTCTAACTTTAAGAAAAAAAAAAAAGTATTAATGAATTCATGATCTATGACCAAAGCATACTCTAATTCTATTGCATTGTATAAATACCATTAAAATTAATTTGAACCATAAATATAGACAAGCAGTCCCACTTGACCTTTCTGATAGAAAATCAGGACCGATCCATATCATGACAAACATTCTTACTAAAAAGCATGACATTGCTTTAGCAAGCCAATATAAGCTGCCAAACATTAATAAGGCACTGAAGAATTAAGAGGTTGTTGTTAGGCAAGATTTTAGGGGGGGAATTATGTGTCTGTGGATGTTGATAGTATCTTATCTGTATATTCTACTCAAGGGAGAAATTTGTTCAGCCATGGACATCAAACTGTAATGGAGACATTCCAAGAAAATTAATCAAGCCAAATGGTTTTGCCAAACAGACAGAGATGCTAATTTGTCAGGGTATATAAGAAACTACTTGTGTCTCTGTTGTGAGGGTTTTTTTAAAATAACATTTCCAGGCTTGTAGATATTGACTTGTTTTAGGGAAGCTGGATTTACTAAGACCTTTAAATATCAAATTACCCATTTCTTCATATTGTTAGTTTTACTTGTCTCTTAGATTCTGTCAACTTTAATTTCTTTAAGTAGCCCAATGATTATTTTAGTGGTGATGTGGAGGTGAAAAGAAAAGCAATGAACAACATTCTCATTTGTGTATTTTAAGATATGAAAATTACATCTATTTTTTTGGCTTTTCCAATTTCTTTTTGTTGAAAAGAAAAATTAAGAAGTAGCCAAAGACCCCAAAAGTCTGAGACAGTCTTCTTCCTTAATAGAGGTTTCAAAATATGTCATGGTGCAGATCGGAACTGAGACTATGGTTTAGAAATTGTCTGATAAGCAGTTTTTTGAGTACCTCATTTGGTTACTTCACCATGTCATAAGTTTTGTGTGTTCTTGGAAAGTAATGTGGAGAGAATTCACCTTCTGGTTTATTGAAATCAAAAGTATGCTGGCTTTGGAGATGCTAGAATAGCATTAAGTATTTTTGCAAATTTCATAATACAGTGAATTATTTTTTATTATGTAATTCAGCAGCTGGAATAGCTCCTGCAGCAAAGGCGGCAGTATCATATGAACAGTTACTTTAACAGATTATCAGATTGTTACTGATCAGTAGATACATGGAATCACTCTTCCAATTTGGAATTAAACCCTTCATACAAAGCTGCTGCTCTCTCAAGAATGTCAGTCATTTATGCCGCTGTGGAGTGCTCTATTTATCTTTACTAGTATACTGAAAGAAATCTCTGTTCAACTGCGTGATGTTGCTTTATTTATTTATCTATTTATTTTATTAAGCTTAATGAAACATTCAAACTAGATGTTAGCTCTGTCTTCTGTTACTTTTCGGTAGGATCATGATTCTTTCAATCTTAACAAGTTGGAAGACCGAAAATGTCTTATTCATCTAGCTCTGATATACATGTCAGTGGGGCTGCTCTGTGAAGCTGGTCAGCAGTAAGCCAAATGCTGATTCCACATGTTAAAGATAATACCTCTTGAAAGCAAACCTTGGGTGCTCTGTGGAGTAAGGTAAGGACATATTTAAAACCAATTTAAAAGTATGCTAACCTCTAACACTTGCTGGCTGAGAACTCTCATTTCCACTATTGTTTCTGGTGTAGCTAGTACCCCATTGGTATGCCTGAAGCCCAACAAAAGGTTCAGCATGATTCTTCGGTGATGCAAAGGTGCTGTTACGGGTTTTTGTCTCCTTCTTTCTCCTCTGAAACCATCTGTTGGCCTAAAGCCTTGAGGCTAGTCACTGTAAAATGTTTATTGTCAGGTGAACACATATTTATATCATCATCATTTTAGTATAGTAAGGAATTTATGGAATAATCACTTCAATTTTAGTAATACTGCTATAATTTTAATATTAAAAAAAATCTTGATTTAATAATATTTTCAAATACTGTATAGCCTGACAGCAGTGTACAGTCACCAGTTACTAACAAAAGCACAACAAGAGTACTCATTTAAATGTATTAAGGAAGATAGATGTTTTTACTGGCATTATCAGATTTTGCTGATATACACTCAGTAGGTTGCCATTCGTTATGGTTCCTTGTAACAATGTGCCAGCAATACCTTCCCTGTTTGACTTATTCATTTTGTGGCTTTTAGATGAGCGATGTCAGGCATACTTGCTTCTTTACATTAGCTGAGTCTTGAGTTTTCAGAAGGATTAATATATACTTCAGCTTTCATGCCTTTGTGCTGTCCTGAGACTCATAAAGCAAGAGGGGTTGATAAGTTCAGCATTTTGCTCATATAACATGGGGAAATCATTTAGAGGAATGATTTATGGTGTTGCAGTGAAACAGTTCATAAAGGATAATGTCTTTCTACTTAGAATTCACATGCTATTACATAGGAAAAGCTTTGGCATTTGCAGGAAGTCAGCTGTGGTATTATCTATTTATAACAAGCTATTTGAATGTGAAATAAAGGGAAACACCCCATCAAACATTTTGTTTCTGGCAATATTAGCTTCCCCTAATTACTCATGGACGATGCCATTTGACAATTAGCCAATTAGATTTGTGATTATGGTGAAGGATGGTTGGAAGAGAAAATGAGAGACACCAACTTGGGTAGCATTTCTGTACGTGTAAAAGAGGTAATTTATTCAAGGATGAGCCTTTAATTCTTCTGTCTTCGACATATTAAAAAGACACAAAATGGGAAGCTTGAGGCAGGCTTACCTAGTTTATTCCCACTTCAATACTCAGCACCAATAATAAAATTAGAATATATTTTTGTGTTATCAGCTGACTTTTCAATACTCACTAGAATAAAAACTATTATAGCACTCCCTACATATTTGAGTCTATTCTCATCCCCCTTTGATATTTCACATTTTTATTACTGGTTATGATTTAAATATCCAGTTCATCCTTCACTCTCAGTTTAAAACCAGCCAAATCAGATCCTAACCATCAACTTCACTGGTCATTGATTGTAGGAGCTACTTTGCCTGTGATTACTGCTTCTATCCAGGTGATCATGGGAAGAAAGTGAGTATCTGCAGACAAATCAATAACACAACCAGGGCTCTCAGGGGAAAAAGAAATTTATTTTTTTTTTTTTAATTTAAAGTCCAGAAACATACTGTAAAAAAACCCCAAACCCTGAAGTACTGCACCAGCCTCTTTCTGGGCTGCAGAAGGAAGAGGAGTATCAACAGGTACAAAGTCATCTGAAGTGACAGCTAAGAGAGATTTGTTAAATTTTTAATGAAATATGTAAGTTCCTCTTACGCTGTGTACAGAAGTAGAATAAACAGATTTAGGGGACACTTTAGGAAGGGCAATTGGAACCTATCATGACCTTAAGTGGCTGAACAAGGTAATATCTCACTTGCTAATTTAAGTACAACGAAAAATCAAACTTCCTTTATATCAAAGATAAGATTTTATCTGCCTCCTTTAGCTTTCTTCCCTTCACTATTAAATTCTCTGGATGTTGGTAGAACAAAGTATGGGACTGTGATATTCTCAGTATTTATTGGCATCATATGGAAAAGATTTGGCAAAGATGCATCATAAAATTCTGTTTGTTCTTAAATTGTTCCTATGAAGTTTAGGGGGAAATGCGGTCAATGTTCCTAATGTGACTGCACGCAAATACCAAAAAATCTGGCAGAAATAACCAGAAACAAGGTAGATTGACACTATTCTTTATAAGAAAAGGATATAGCGTTCTGAAGTATACAAAAATAAGATATTCCAATAGCAATAAGATTCATAGCACTAAAATGAAGAAGGTTATGAAGTGGATTATAATTTAGACAAGTATAAGGACTGTCTATAGTAGACTGAGATCCACAATGAAAGCAACATTGCAGTACCTACTAGCTAGTGGCATTTACTGGTGGTGAAACTGAAGAACATACTCATTTGTCTGAGTAGACAAATTTTTTGCCCTTATTGTCGAAAAATGCTTGAATTTTAGTTTTCCAGTCACATACTGTGTGATGTATCCATAAAAATAATCACCTTTTTGATAAATCTCAGTTAAAGAACCAGCAAGTGAAAATGTTGTTTTGTTGCAATCTGGGGGGGTTCTCAAGTGTCTGCTCCTGTGTCAGTCAAGCACAGATAAAATCTAATGAGAGCCTTTAAGACTACATGCAAGGATCCTCTCTCCGGATATCTAGGATACTGATTTGATCTGTCACTGTTTTGTAGAGATGTTTTTCATTGTTGATCATTATTAACCACTGGGATGTGGATTCTTGCCTCTTATATAAGGCCACTATCCAATCATTAAACTCAAGAAAAATGGGTATCTCGTTGTCTAAAACTATTACTGATAAAAGAATAAATTTAGAAGGCACAAGGTCCTTTTACAATGAGGCTGTGTTTAACAATTTAGTTTTGTTGAAATGCTATAATTTTTCAGTATTTACATTGCAGAAAAGGCTACTTTTGCAGAGACACAATATTTGTTGAATACTGATAGCGTTTCCAAGAGCGGGCATATGCAAAGAGAAGAAAACACCTGAGGAAGTGGTGTACTTACCATCCCAAATAATGACCGCTGTTTTGGGAACTGCAGGAGCTGCACAGGCAGTCTTTGGGACAGCCTTTTAAGTAGTAGTATGAAGGTAGGACAGAAGCTGTTTGACTTGATGATTTTCAAAATGGGCAAGTGGCGCAGAAATTTTTGGTAACTTCATGTTTGCCCAACGGAATTGTTTCTCATTACTTGAAAAGAAATGTCATTTTTACTGTTTGGATCACTTTTTCCACAAACTTCTATAAGTGAGCCTTTAATTAACCCTAAACGTGTATGAGTTGAACTCTCTCCCTCTGAAGTCTTTAATGAAACTTTCAAATTAAATAGGATCTTAATAATTACTTTGTTCATATTCTGCTGTTACTGTGTGCATAAAACCTTCAAATCTACAGTGCTTCATAATTATTCACTATAATCCATAACTTCATCCATCAAAGACTGCGGTTAGTGTTTCTTGGGATTTTAATACAACTTTTATTCAGGGAATACAGAGGTTTAAGAAAACTAGAAGAGAAGTGAGTGAGTTATTTTAGTTTTGTTTGCTGCTGCTATTTTTTTTTTTCTAAGCAAAGATGATAAATTCTAAGAAAGAAAAGCATAGTTCTAGCTTTTTCAAGTATTGCTCCCATAGCTATATTTCTTGGGAGATATGTCTCCTCTTTTTTCCCTTTCCCTCTGCTTACCTGTTGCCTCAACCAGCCTGAGTGCTGTCATATACGTCTCCTGTTGTTGGTGACATGCTAAGAATATGTGAATGTATTTGTGTGGCAGAAGTCCTGCAATTATAGCAAACAACATATTTTATCTTTGTATTAATAACTGCTGTGATATACAGTACTCTGCACCGTAACTTACTGCTTTCACTTACTTTTAGAGTTGCCTCCACACCTGCAGCATCTGGATCTTGAGATCACTCAAGCCTTGTCTATGCTACCAGGGACATTTAATACCACAGTTGTGAATTTTCTTAAATGTAGTAAGAGCTGTAAAATGATCTATATTTGCAAGAATTTGCTGCATTGAGATCAAATTTATAAATCACTTTGGATGAAAATGTTTAGGTAAATTGATGCTACTTAGGATTTCTAGGTCATGAGGGTCAGAGAAGATGAAGGTTCTGGGAGATGAGGGCAATGCTCTGCCACTGGTGTACCTATGAACTTAAAAACCAAACCAAATCTCCTTTGAGAACCAATTGTAATTAACTCTCAGTGTTCTGGGTAATGACAGATTTTGGTGCCCAAGAGAAAAGCACAGCTAATACAAACCTATGTAAATGAAGTTTAGAAAATCCAATGACTGTGCAAAGCCCATTCAGCCCACATAAAATTTTACTGCTTTCAGTCTTGAGCTGATTTGTGTTAGCTGCAACTTGAATCACTGAGAATGTCTACTTCCAAAAATATAAACATGGGCAGACTTTCGCTGTAGTAGGGTGGATCTAAGAGACATTTTATTATTTCTCAAACATGTGACATGATGGCATTACTGTATGCCAAAAAGTATTTTGGAAGAGTGTGCAGGGTCCTCAGTTCCATATGGACAGAAGAAGAAACAGCTGAGGAAACCCAAATAGGTAGTAGTATTAGCCTGGTGTCTTCTGAATGAGTGAATCAAGAAAGTTTCGTTGTATCCATGCCCACAAAATTGAAAGAAGGATCTTGTCCAGAAGCTTAAAGAAAACTAAACCACTTGAAAACTCCAGTCTCATGCTTTCAGAAACTTTTAGAGTCTCAAAGTAATAAGCAAAACTTCTGTGCATGGAAATGAACAACTAAGTGCTTGGTAAAAATCAAATGAAACTTCCTAGTCTTTCTTCAACAACAGCTGATGCTGAACAATGCAATAAATTCAGGTGCCCTCTAAGCAAAGAATTCATTTTCAAGTGCCTTCTTTTAGATACTATTGTGTTAAGGATTACTGAGCTTAAGTCTTGAATTAAAAATTAAACACTTATTAATTATCTCTGTGAAGCATGTTACACACAGTTCCCACTGAAATCATGTAGCCTTAAGATATGAGATACTTGGAGTAAACCCTAGAGATAATAGTTTTCAGTGAGTAGTGAGTTTCCTGAAACCATCAGCAATTGGTAGGAAAACCTGAAAGTTATATTTGTAATTTAAAGTATATCTAAGATACAAAAAAAACTAACCTTTTGGTGTGAAAATAGTTAAAGGTTATTTTACACTCTGTTATCTTCCCCTGCAATTATTCTTTAGAAAACTTGCTTATATGAGGAATTATACAGCTCATAATGTGCCAGTGGAATTTCACAATAATGCACCTGATGGATATTGCCATACTAAGGGTCTTATATTTATATGGAGACATCAGATCCAACCTACCTCTCTTAACTTAAAATTTATGCTTATTTCAAAATCTTTTAAGCATCTGAAAAATTAGCTCTTGTACTTTTCAGCATTTATCTTTACACCATCTTTGCTGACATAAATTTGCATGAAGGATGATACCTCAGCAGACGGGTAAAAACCAGATGGTACAAGAGTTCTGTCTGTATTTTCAGGAATACTGAATCTGTCAAGTAGTTTTATCTGAAAAACACTGTGACAGGGGAAGAAATATAGAATATAAAAATATTTTATCTCACTCTTCTCCAAATTAAAATTGTCACCATCTCATTTTGAAACTTAATTTGGTACTATTTTGAAAATAAGGTGAATAGCATGTTCAATTAAATGTTTAGGGAAGTATTCCTTTTATAATCAGCTTGAAATCATGGGAATGAATAGGCACTTTGGATTGATGTGAAATGAAATATAGTCATCAATACTATTCATTAGTGAGGGTTACTCTCATTGTAGAAGTAATTGTTATTTCCAGAAAGCTTCTGGACATGTTATCAAGAACACAATTCAGAAATGGTGATAACTTCCTTTACCACCTCTTCTTCTATTTTCTTTGAATGACTCCTCCAAATTATTTCTTGTGATTTTTGTTTTGAAGGCTGCTAATATAAGGGAATTATAACTGAGGTAGTTATGTCTCTCATATTTACTATGTTACCATGGATCTTTTATAAGTAAGTACTTCATTGCTGTATGCCATTTATAGGGACTACCATGGTCTTCATCTTTTTTGCTGTATCTACTAATTTAGTGTTGTAGAGCTTACACAGCTGTTCTCATAGATAACCTCTTTTTTAATATACCTATATATAGAATATATCATCTGAGGTTCTTCCACACATTATTTTAAATGCTTGATATTCATACCTATCTCATTTCAGCTATTGGTTCTCTATTTTTCAGGTACAAAAGAAAGTTTTGGAATCTCCTAGGATTCATGGGGTTATTTATGTACACAGTTCATTACTGCACCCTTTCTCAGTCATACTTTAATTTATAATGCAATGAAGTGAGTTATTGTCACTGAACATGCAGTGATAGAGTAGTGATGGATCACTAATTCTAGAGCTTTCATGCCATTAAAGTATGTGTAGAGCAGTGCAGAGAGTTAGGGGTGGAGTAGAATCTGGCACACATTCAGGAAAGTACATTTCCTTTTTCAAAGTGAAATGTTGGGTGGCTTCACTCATACTATTGGTGAGAGGATCCGCCTAGTTGATGGGAGCACTGCAAGCCCTGCACCATCAGGGGAAGAGCTGGGGTGTGGAGGAAGTTGGTTTGGAGATTTGTCAATGCCTGGATCTAAATACACTTTGAAAGAAGTGACACAGTACTTGACTAAGAAACAATGGTAACACTTTACATTTTCCACCGAATATCTCAAAATCCTTGCAAATACCATTAGAATTGTAAGTGTTCATTGATAAATGCAGAACATGCAGTGAAAGAAGCAATCCTATTTTCTATTATTAATTCACTTTCTGAAATTCCCAGTAATGATAGTAGTTTTAGATACGTTTTAACAGAGTATATAGCTAAAAAGAGGTTTGGTTAATGTTATATAGGAAGCTTGCTGTAAAACTGGGCACAGAACACAAATTTTCTGTTTTGTGGGTTTGTTGTAACAAAACAATCCCCCTCCTTCATACAATGAATGATTTGGTCCCACAGCCCATCCAGTGTTTCATTATTTTTGAGACATAACAAGTCTCAAAGGTGAAGGGAGCATTCAAAATAAGTGTGGCCAGCAGGTTACGGGAGGTGATTCATCCCCCTGCTCTGCTCTCATGAGACCCCACCTGGAGTACTGTGTCCAGCTTTGGAGTCCTCAACACAGGAAGGACATGGACCTGTTGGAACAGGTCCAGCAGAGGGCCATAAGGATGATCAGAGGGCTGGAGCTCCTCTCCTATGAAGACATGCTGAGAGAGCTCGGGTTCTTCAGCCTGGAGAAAAGAAGGCTCCAGGGAGACCTTATAACAGCCTTCCAGTGTAATGGTTTTAAGTTGAAAGAGGGGAGATTTAGATTAAATATTAGAAAGAAATTCTTTACTGTGAGGGTGATAAGACACTGGAACAGGTTGCCTGGAGAAGGCGTGGATGTGGATGCCCCATCCCTGGAAGTGTTCAAGGCCAGGCTGGACAGGGCTTTGAGCAACCTGGTCTAGTGGGATGTGTCCCTGCCCATGGCAGGAGGGTTGGAACTCAATGATCTTTAAGGTCCTTCCATAGGATTCTATGATTCTATGATAAAAACATCTCTGAAGTAAAGTGCAAGACCCTACCATGGATAAGGAACAGTCACACCTCAATATCCTCTAGCTCCTGCTTAGGTGGTCTCTGTCCAGGGTCTTTTAAGACCATTTTATATAAAATGTGATTCTTTCACTGTATACACCTCCAGGGTGTGGATATTCTTGGATTGTAACTCAATTGCTGTTGTATCTCTATTCCTTTGGTCAGTGTTGCCTCAACAATGCTCACCCAGAACCCCGCTGAGATGACAGTGATGCTAGCACACTCTTTTTTTTCCTGAGGCAACCAGCCTTTCTTCTACCAGGGCTGCATTTTACAATGTATCTCAGAACTGGGTCTCAGCTGGGAGTTGATAGCGGCTCAAAGAAATCTTCATTGTTTCAACTGTGGCTAGTTTTGTTGAATTAATATTCTGGCTTCATATGAACGGCTAGTGTGGGTCTTGTCATTTTTGGGGATGATTCATTTCCTCCTACAGCTGGGGACTTGGACTGTCCAGCAGCTACTGCCTTGGGACAGCCTGCTGCCGTCAACATTACAAACCGTCAATGTGATCATATGCTCTCACAAATCACAGGCAGTTAAAGAGCCGTAATTGTCCATTTTTTCATTTAGTCATGTCATTCTGGTCTCAGAGGGATTGATGGAACAGAGTCCATCTGGCAGCTGCTTACTAGCCATGTCCTTTGGGGGTCGTCAGTTCTAAGACTGATGTAATATGGTCTTAATGAACTGAATTATGAGACAAAGATAAGCAGATGATAGTGGACAGGGCTGCTGTTCAGAAGGTTCTTGGTAGTCTGAAGAAATGGTTTTGCAGGTACTGCATGAAGTCAAACACAGTCAGATGCAGTGTCCTGCATGTGAGATGGAATAACCTCATGCACTTATACAAGTTGGGACTGGACAGAAGGACTATAGCTTTGAAGGTAAGGCCCTGGAAATCATGGTGAACAACAAACTGACAGTCACTGAGCAGTGTATCTTCGCACCGAAGGCAGCCAGCTGCATCCTGGGCTGTGTTAGTACAACTATAGTCAGCAAATCAAAGGATGTGGCTCTTTGCCTCTGATGGGCATGTGTGAAATCAGATATGCAGTACTGCATCACATTTTGGGCTCCCCAGTATGATGCTCAAGAGCTGGAGCACAAGATGTATGAGGAAAGCTGAAAGGACTAGGCTTGAACAAATCCAGTTTTGAGCTCAAAGCTCGAAGAAAAAAATGCTAAGGGAGCTCCTATTGCTGTTCAGAGTTTCCTTGTTAAAGACTGTAGAGAAAGAGAGTGAGATGCTTCTTGGAGATTCGTGGTTACTAGTGGCATAAGTTGGTACCTAAGAAATTTCTTCTAGATGGAAGTTATTTATTTATTTTTAAACATAAAGTGTGTCAAACACTGGAAGAGGTTTCCCAGAGAGAATGTGGAATCTTCATTCTCCGAGAGAAAACTTGGCAAGACAAGAACATGGACAACTTTATTGACGTGGACCAGCTTTGAGCTAGGAGTTGAACCAGGTAACTTTCAGAGGTCCCTTCCAACATGAATGATTTTGTGATTCCTCACAAAAGCGTTGTTTACTCTGACCTCATGAGCACTAATATACCCTTACAAGCATTGCAACAGGATGTTAGAAGTTGCTTTTCCTGAAACTTATGGGTTTGCACCTTAAAAATGAGTGTTATATGATAACTGAGCAATTATGACCATAGAATATAGCTATATTATCTCAACAGATCCCATCTGTAGTTGTTTTAAATTGCAGTCCATAGAAAAAAATAATGAGAAACAAATTATTGATTCTATTGTAAAGTTGACTAATGGCAGATGACACCAATCTCATTTGCTTTCCTTCCTCCCTGATGTAATTTGGACTATATCAGTCTTCATTACAGGAGCTCCTATTTTTACAGTTATGCCAGCTTTTCTGCAAGTTTTCTCATGCTGGTTTGATTCTGTCCTGGTGAACAGATAAAGTGACCTCAATGCCCCAAAGTACATCATTCTTCTGTTAACATCAGTGGATTTTCTTCCTGTCTCCACCTATTTCTGCTTTTTGCTGCTGTCTTCTATAAATGACTAGCTGTGTGGTACTTACTCCAGGATGCTGGAGCTTCCCAGCTTCATTTGTCATTTGTAATCAACACACAGAAAGCAGAGCACGCTTCAAATCTCACAGTTTAACACTTGTACCTGCTACTTCCTAATGTTCTGATTATGAATCACATATATTGAAAATAAATTATTAAACATTGAGGTTTCTTCATTGTTTCAAAAATGTTTGATCTGTGTTATCACAGCAGACACAGCTCTGCCTTTATAAGACAGGAAGCAAAACACATTAAACAAATGAGAGGGACAAAATTAGCAGCTTCACTGAGGTAGCATGGCACTTTGCAGCAGAAATTACAAGATGAACTAACAGACTTAGTATATTCATCAAATAATGACAAGTTTATGTCCCCAAAAGCACCATTTTCAATCCATAGCCCAACACCCCAGGGCATGAGAGATGTGTCAGCAATAACTAGTGCAGTGTATTCACAGGTATCTGAATCCAAATAGAAAACCAGTCTGTGAAAACATGTTCCAACTGTGCTCACATGAGAGAATGAGAGACTGAAAGCAACCAGTGGGAAAGTAAAGCCTTTTAAATGTTTCATGGTTTATTTCTGACTTCCCCATACTTGTCAGATTTCAAATCTCTTCTTGAGCTATATTTAATATTGTCACAGTAAAATAAAACCAGACTGAGGTTTATTTAGGTGTTCTTGGACTACTGCTGTGGACTTGTCTAGGCTGGGAGAATGATGTTTGGCACTATGTGTTGATACAAGTTAACAATTGCCATGTAGTGGAAAATTGTGTGTTGATGTGTAAAAACATGTTAGCTTGGGGGTAGATAACCCTAGGATTGGCTAGAAGAAGACAGCATTAAAGCAAGAGTCATACTTAAAATATGGTGACACACTTTCTAAGTACAACCTGTATTTACAACCAATAAAGGCAGAAAATGAAAGTAGATAAACTGAAAATCTGTTCAGTGTGGAAATGTAGCACTGCCACGGAACTGTGTATAGGATTAGGAGAAGGGTGTGTCCTTTCTTTGTTCTATTATGCAAACCAGACAATACATTCAGTAATTCAATCTAATCAGACTTTCACAATCAGGTGCTGGCATAGGACTATAGCAAATATTTCCTGAATCCTTAGCCAGCCATATTTATAGCAATTGCAAAAAAATATGGGATGGTAACCCCTTCATTGCCTACATTCATTCCTCTCATAAGAAGAGGAGTCTCTTTAAGCACTTCAGTATGATAGGCCATTGTGACGTCTCATGAGAGAAGAAAAATTGCTGCTTATATTTTTACTTCTCTGTCAAGGTTATTCCTTAGTCTTCCAGGAGAAGCTCTGCTCATGTAGTATCCAGAGTGCAGCCTGATAAGGTCCATCCTAGGTCACCGTTGATGCCCTTTGAATGTACCCTCTTAAGGCTCATAGATAAAAAATATTCCCCTGGGAGCCATAAGGATATTTATTAGGTATTTTCAGGTACCTGCCTTGTCTTATTGTCATCTGCAAATCGGTCCTCTAAATTACAAATAAATTAAGAATTTTAGCAAGTGTATTTACAAATTATCTGAGTATTCACATGAGTTTTCAACAACTACTAGAAATATCATGCAATAATGCAACATTACAGCTTTGCAAACCAGGCTGTTAAAATGCCATTGTATGGACAGAGTCAAACTAATTAATGAATGAACATAAATGCTCACATTGTAGAAAGTTCTAATAAGCAATGTTAAAAAATATCTCAAAGCATACACGCAAACTGCAAAGTGGAACAGCATTCATTGGTTCACTTTTAAAGTGACTAAAGATGATATTCAGGAACACAAAGAAAATTCATGTTTCAGCAAATGGCAGAATTTACAATATCTATACAAGTAATTGTCAGAATAGAAAAACAGTCCCTGTGCCAGAACCATTAAACAGTAAAAGTCAAAACTTTCCATGGCCATGACATGAAAATATCCATTTCAAAAATAAAATTCTAGATGCAGCTATGTATGTGTGCAAGTGTATTCAACTTCCTAAGAAGGTCTTTATTACCCCCAAAACCACTCAGAGATGTAAATTTACTACAATTCCCTAGTACTGCTTTTCTTTTCCTGAGAGATTCCCAGTCCCAGCTGCTTCCTTCAACACTTTGATGACAGAAGCCAGTTAAAGGGGAGAAACAATATTCATGACCGTCTGCAATTAAAAAGATCTCAGGTTTCAAACATTAAATCTAAAATTCTTGCAGCAAAGTGTGTGTGGGTGTGCAGCCTAGAGATTAAATGAGAAAATTCTTGCCAGCTTCTGTTGAGAAAATTAAAGTAATAAATAAATTTAATTTAATGAATATGTTTAAGCATATTAATTGCTTACAGAAATCTATTAAAGGGAAGTTAAATTCATTATTGGAAATAGTTCTCTATTTTCATAGAATCATAAAATGGTCCAGGCTGGAAGGGACCTCCAAAGGTCATCTAATCCGATCCCCCTGCAGTCAGCAGGGAGACACCCCCAACTAGACCAGGTTGCCCAGGGCCTTGTTGAGCCTCACCTTGAATGTGTGTTCACCAGTGTTCCACCACGCTCATTGTCAAGAACTTTTTCCTAATATCCAATCTAAATCTGCCCTTTCCCAACTTAAAGCAATTGCCCCTTGTCCTGTCACCGCAAGCCTTTGTAAACAGGCTCTCCCTAGCCTTCCTGTAGGCTATTAGGTGTCCCCAGAGCCTCCTCTTCTCCAGGCTGAACAATCCCAGCTCCCTCAGCCTGTCCTCATAGCAGAGGTGCTCCAGCTCCCTAATAATTTTGTGGCCCTCCTCTGGACCTGCTCCATCAGGTCTATGTCCTTCCTATATTGAGGGCTCCAGACCTGCACACAGTACCCCAGGTGAGATCTCACCAGAGCAAAGCAAAGAATCACCTCTCTGGATCTGCTAGCAATGCATCTTCTGATGCAGCCCAGATTGGCCTTCTGGGCTGCAAGTGCACACTGCCTGCTCATGTCCAGCTTCTCATTCATCAGCACCCCCAAGTCCCTTTCCTCAGGGCTGCTTTTTAATACCTCATCCCCTAGTCTGTATTGATAGTGAGGATTGTTTTGGCCCAGATGCAGAACCCTGCAGTTGTTTTTGTTGAACCTCATGACGTTCACCTGGGCCCACCTCTCCAGCCTGTCCAGGTCCCTCTGAATGACATCCCATCCTTCTGGTGTATCAACTACACCACACAGCTTGGTGTCATCCGCAAACTTGCTAATGGCGCACTCCATCCCTCTGTTTCTGTCATTGATAAAAATTTTAAACAATACCGGTCCCAGTACAGACCCCTGAGGGATGCCACTTGTCACTGCTCTCCATCTGTACTTCAAGCCATTGAGTACCACCCTTTGGATGTGAGCATCCAGCCAATTCCTTATCCACTGAACAGTCCACCCATCAGATCAGTATCTCTCCAATGTGGCAAGCAGAATGCTTTGAGGGACCATGTCAGAGGCCTTACTGAAGTCCAGATAGATCACATCCATAGGTTGTCCCTTATCCAAAGACAAAGGCACTCCATCATAGAAAGCCACTAGGTTAGTCAGGCAGGACCTGCCCCTAGTAAAGCCATGGTGGCTATCTTGAATCATATCCGTGTCCTCCATGTGCCCAAGCATGGCATCTGGAAGGATCTGTTCCATGATCTTCCCAGGCACAGAGGTGAGGC